>VZRI01009310.1:213917-311131 GCA_013397515.1 Upupa epops | reverse complement strand
CTCGGCTTGACTCGGCTCAGCTCAGCTTGACTCGGTTCGACCCGTCCCGGCTCGCAAGCTGCAGGAGGCACCCGGCGCTCCGCTCTTTAAAGCGGAGCCGCTTCAGCTCCCTCCCATTCCGAGTGGTGCCGAGGCGTGGAGAAGCGTCCAGTTTCGTTTTCGTTTCTCGTCAGAAGATAAGGCTGGCATCGAGCCGCAGGTATTTACTCCATGTTTTTAATTCTCTCGCCCTGGCGACCCCCAGACCCTCTTCTCAGCTCTGCGGGGCCATCGAATACCCCCTGGTGACTGCTGTGAGCATCTCCAGCACGTCTAGCAACTGAAGTGTGTGGGCTCAGTGGCTTCAGGGCTTCTGATCAAAACTGGTGTGACCTGGGAAGCAAGGGGAAAGCTGAGCTTGTACAACTGCACTGGGTCCTTCTCAGGGTCACGGGTGAGGTCTTACAAGTTTAAAGAGGTTTGCAATGCGGAGGACTCAGCCTCAGGGAATGCAGAAGTACCGGGACTCTGGCTCAGTGAGATGAGCTGTAACAAAACTATAATTCAAGGGAGAGACCTAAAGCAGAGATAAACCACTCTGTCTGAAGCTAACAGACAAGGCTCAGTTACAGGTAAAGCAGGAGGATGCTGAAACCACACAAGTTGGTGAAATTCAAAACATAGAAGAAGAGTGGCTATTAAGCTCATTGGAGGCCAAGTCCATGCATGTCACATGGGCAGGAACCATAGAACTGTAGAGTGGCTTATTGTTGGAAGGGACCAAAGTGCAGGGATACCTCTCACCAGACCAAGCTGCCCAGAGCCCCACCCAATCTGGTGCCCTCCAAGGAGGGGGCATCCACAACCTCCATGGGCAACTAGTTCCAGTGGCACACCACCCTCACAGTGAGGAATTTCTTCCTGGGATCTAATCTAAAACTCTGCTTTTTCCACTTGAAACCATTTCTCCTTGTCCTGCACTCAATAGAAGTCCCTCTTCAGCTTTCCTGTAGACCACCTTCCAGTACTGGAAGACTGCTATATGGTCATCCCTGGAGCCTTCTCTTCTCCAGGCTGAACAGCCACAACTCTCTCAGCCAGACTTCACAGGAGAGGTGCTCCTGTGGCCCTCCTCTGGACTTGTTCCAACAGTTCCATGTCCTTCTTATATTGAGGACTCTACAACTGGACGTAGCACTCCAGGTGATGTCTCACAAGACTAGAATAGAGGGAGAGAATCACCTCCCTTGACCTGCTAGTGACACTTTTTTTTGGTACAGTCTAGGATACAGTTGACCTCCAGGGCTGCACTCATGCTTTGCTAGCTCATATCAAGCTTCTTGTCTACCAACACCCCCAAGTCCTTCTCATGACTGCTCTCCACTCAGCATGCATTTGCCCTTGGGATTACCCTAACCCAGATATAGAACCTGGAACTTGGACACCAACTCACGTGTTTTGCATGAGCCCACTTCTGAAGTTTCTCTGGATGGCCTCTCTTCCCTCCAGCTTATAAATCAGACCACAGAGCTTGGTATCATTGGCAAACTTGCTGACTCTGCACTCAATGCCACTGTCCATCCATATTGTCATAAAGATGTCAAACAGCAACGAGCACGAAGCGAACCCTGGAGGCGCACCACACGTAACTGAGCTCCACTTGGACATCAAGCTGTCGATCACAACTCTTTGAGTCTGAAGATTCAGCCAAGTCTTCACCTACCATGCAGTCCATCTGTCAAATCCACGTCTCTCTATCTTAGAGACAAGGATGCAGTGGGGGACAGTGTCAAAAACCTCTTCTTATAGATTGTGAGGCCTTGAAAGACACAGAAGGGATTCTTTATCCAAATGATGTATTCTAAATAAGGAGATTGCTCTCTCCGGTGTGGCCAGTTGTCAGTTCCAGTCAAATAACATCTTCTTAGAGGAAGCAAATTACTGGCATGCAGGAGTAACATCAGTAAGATTACAGAAGGAGCTGTTGTCGTGTCACCTGTGAGAGCCAGAAAAGATCCAAGACAACCAGGCAAGTCACACAATGGAATCTGCAGGTTTTCATGCCTGCTCCACTCCCAGCTGGAAATTGTCTACAGCACCATCCATGGGATTGTGTCAAGGCCTTTATACTTTCAGTGGCTCATCCCTCCTCGGGATGCATGAATCCCAGGGGTACCACTAAAATTGCCTAGCAGAAAGGGAAAACCCACGTGCATTTTAGTTATGAAAGACCCAACGTAAATGTAGCCACAAACGAGGGGCATTTGAAAAGAGGCCACCATGGGCCTTTAACCCAGTCTGTGTGACCTCCAGCTCAGCAAGTATTTAAGGAGATGAGTCCTGGAATTCTGTGTAAGATGGTTGGGAGAAGGTTCCTTCTGTGTCCTTTGCATGTTCTTCTCCAAACATCTCTCACTGGCTACTGCCATGGACAGAAGAGGAGGGTCTCTTGCCCAGGCACTACATCCACTCTGTGTTCTTATGATCTTATCCTCAGGCTTTGTCCTTACTGCTATCATGTACAGTTTATTCTGCATGAAAACAAAAACAACTGTGTTCTATTTGTGTGCATTTTATGAACCTCAGCATTCTGTGGGCCTTCAGCTGAAGTAATCTCTGGCTGTCTTTCAGCCTGCTGTTTATCTAGAAGGACTGCACGCTTAGATGCATCTTCTCCTCTTTTACCATTTTAGGAAGTTCACGAAGTTGATCGGTGCCCACACGGCTTCATGTTGTGTCTGTATGTCTTTCCTACAGGTATGTGTAAGCACAGATGCAGAGAGGGGCTCCACAACAGCGTTTTTCACGTAATGAGCTTGCCCACCTTCCAACTTTCTTCAGATTATACAGAATACAAAATAATAGAAGTGATCTCTGTCTGATGGGAGAGACCTAAAATGTCTCTGGGAAATACTCGTGAGTAATTAGCCCAGACAAACATCACGTGCCTGTTAGAAATGAGCTCATAAGCATGCTATCCATGAGCCCACCCACTTGGCTCCGGAACGCCTGTAAACAGAGTTTAACCTGCGTGGTGCAAAGGGAAAATGGAAAACGAAAGCTCTTTCGCATTAGTCAGCTGGGAGAGAAAAGTCAGCAGTGGCTTCAGGAAAGCAAAAGCACGGAGCCAGAAAAGTCAGTGGGGAGGCAGTCAGCCTTTAAAGCACTTCTGAAATGAAACTTGGCTGCAAGTCAGTTCAGCCTCAGAAATCAATAAACGGCAGATAAGCTTTAGTGTAGACAAAGGTAAAGCAGTGCTTGCAGGAAAATAGAACTGGAAACTCGTGTTCCTGATGCTGAGCTTGCTATTGGCACTAACATCTCAGGACAGAGATCCTGGAGTCGCTGCGCTATCCCTTTGAAATCAGTGGCTCAGTGGAAGGCAGCAGCCAAGTGAAAGTGAACAAAACCCTCAGTATCACCCAGAAAGGTGCTAAGTCTTTATTTCCCACTTCCAGCCGTTCCCGGCGCTGAAGCAGCCCCGCTCACTCCGGTGCCTCAGCAGAAGATCCGCCCCGCGGCGGCGCCCCTCCCCGGGGACTGGCGCTTTCCCGGCCGCCGGGGCCGCTTTCGTTTCCCCGTGGCTCCGCCGCCACCCGCTCCATCCTCTCCGCGCTGCCGCCAGCCTCGGCTGCAAGCGGAGATGCTGCGGCGCTGNTGGCGGGGCAGTGCGGGGCGGCGGGCGGGCAACTGAGAAGGGTCTCTGCTTCTCCTTGCAGTGCGCAGCGCGGATCCCGGAGGCTGAGGCGGTACTCGACCTGCTGGAGAAGTGTCCCGAGCACCAGGAGAAGGGAGCGTTCCCCGTCGTGGTGTTTGAGGGGCTGGACGCCACAGGTAAGAGCCATGCGTGGTTGAGAAGCTGCAGATGAGAAACTGTTGGAAAGGGCAACCACTATAGCTTTCAGCCAGGCATAAGGCTTAAACAGCCAAAACATATCCTGGAGAGCTATGAAAAAGAGTCTGAGTAACTTCGTATTCAGACTTCTCATTTAGAGAGGTGATAGTCCACCCTTAAAGCAGTATTGGGGTCTCTTTAGCCTGGAGAGGAGGCGGCTGAGGGTGGATCTCACCAATGTTTATAAATATCTAAAGAGTGAGTGTCATGAGGGTGGGACCAGACCCTTCTCAGTGGCACCCCGTGACAGGACAAGAGGCAATGAGCACAAACTGGACCACAATAGGATGTTCCACCTGAACATAAGCCAAAACATTTTCATAGTGAGAATAACAGAGCCCTGTAACAGGATGCCCAGAGAGGATGTGGAGTCTCTTTCTCTGCAGACATTGAAAACCCACCTGGATGGTTCCTCTGTCATTTTCTCTGGGTGCTCGTGCTCTAACAGGGAGATGGGACTAGATATCTTCAGAGGTTCCTTCGAAGCCCTGATCCTGAGAACATCCACAAGAATGGTGACCTTTAGAATAGTTTGGATGGGTATCAGAGCAATTGCCACACTTTTAATGCATTGAAAGGAGTGGAGATTGAGAGCTGGCAAGAGGGAGGGGTGGAAGGCCCTGGGACTAGGAAGCAAAGTCATAATTTCTGTAACCAAATTTCGTAATCATTAACTGATACTCAGGTTGTGTAGCCAGGTGTGAGGGCCTGTGCTTCAAGGGATCAAGGAGCATTTCCAGTTTCTCTAACTCAAGGTGCGTGTGTTGTGTATAAACAAATATTTCCTACTGTAAACAAAATGCAGGCAAAACCACTGTGACCCAGTCTGTCACGGACACCTTGGACGGCATTCTGCTGAGGTCCCCCCCGCCTTGCATCAGCCAGTGGAGGACAGTATTTGATGATGAGCCAGCACCGATTAAAAGAGCATTTTATGCTGCAGGCAACTACATTCTTGCTTCAGAAATAGCGAAAGCATCCACCCGAGCACCGGTGATCATAGATCGGTTCGTGTATTTCACAAGTTATTTTATATGCTGCTCTGCAGATAGTCAGATAAATATTGCATCTTCTAAAGAGTGATAGTTGTGATAGCAGCAATATGGGGGCAGGGGGGCTGGGACTGTGTGAGTTTGTCTTCCACCACCATGTAACTGACTTTAGGACATGGAAAGCATTACATCAGAGGAGTGGACTGTACAGCCTGAGCCGAACTAGGGCTCTGTGGCAGACCTGAGGAGAGTAAGGGTTGCTGATCACAGCTCTCTCTAGGTGTTTCAGGCAGATTCACTGTAGAGGGTGTAAAGCCAGAAATACGCTCTCTAGTTTTTTGGGTTTGTGCCATTTCTTGTTTCAATAACCGTGTAGGTGGCTTTCAGAGTTACTCTTAGGAAAGACAGCCTAGATTCACTTTGAATCTCTGCCTTCTTTCAGTCCATGTACGGTAACCTCCCTACAACACACAGAGAAGTCGTTTGCATGTTGTGTCAGTGCTACTTGTAACCAGCCTCAAAGCCCATCTTCATTCACGGTGTGCTGGCTACCAAGTCTGCTGCATGAAGTGTCACAAGAAAGGGGCACAGAGCACTGGATTTTGACACACAGTGTAACTCTCAACCTCTCATTAGTTGAGAAGGCCCTTTTGAAAGCAGTATCTGGAACGCTCTGCTCCATGTGCACCTTCTGTCCTGTGTTTTAATCGATAATTCACAGTCGTTCTGGATTTTGCATTATTATGTGAGTTGTGCAGTGCATGTAACTATCTCCTGATAAGAAATAAAGGATGCCCCAGAACTGCTTTCAGAACCCCTTCCAGAATCAGAGTCACCTCCCTTGTCATTACTGCAGTTGTTGTAGTGACACCTGGCCCCGAGGTTATTGAAGAATTTGTGTCCTCTTTACAGTGTCTCTCTTGGTTGGGTGTTTTCTTGGCAGATACTGGCACAGCACAGCTGCCTACACAATAGCCACTGAAATCAATGGGAAAGCCCAGGATCTCCCACCAGCTCACGACGAAGTGTACCAGTGGCCTGAAGATCTGCTGAAACCTGACCTTGTTCTTCTCCTCACTGTTGACCCTGAGGAACGAGTCCAAAGGCTTCAACGTCGAGGGCTGCAGAAAACAAAGGAGGAAGCTGAGCTGGAAGCCAACAGCTTGTTTCGCCAAAGGTACTCTTTAATAAGGAGGGAGAGGATGGAGACAGCCTTGGCTCCTGTAGGATCAGGAGTAGATATCCCACTTATGTTACTGGGACAAGGATTCCCTACGTCTAAGCTTTTGGCTAGGGGTTTTTTTCTAAAGGATTCGTCTCTGTCCAGGACAGTAGCTTCTTCCCTTTTGGTTGAAATGATTTAAAAGTTGCAGGTGAAGGACTTGGTTCTTCTGCAGAGATGCTTTGAGTTCAAACACCTGTATTTTGCTATTTGCTGCTTTTATTGTAGCACCCTTCCTCCTGAGGTCAGGAAGAAGAGAGACAGAGCATTTCCAGAATGGGGAGGCAAGCAGCTGAACACATAGCTTCCCCTGAAAAGTCTGGAATTGAGGCTCAGACTAAGAGAATAAAACTGTAGATGTCTCCAGTTGTGGACAGTACAGTCAACATGTTCCATGGAGCCTGTGAAATCATTCAGATCAGCAGCACTGAGCAGTGGAAAGGGTCGAATGTTGTGTCAGCTTCGTAATCCAGTGTCTCAGAGCTGAGATCAGTCAGAGAGCACACCCACACAGTGCTGTGCCACATGGATCGGACACCTTAGCGAGGTGACTAAATTAACTGAGTGTGGAAAGCAGGCTGTCCACCACTCTGCTGTGTCAGGCCGTATGCAGTGCTAGGCTCAGCGCTAAAGAAATACTTTACTGCCGTGCCATGTGAGTGTGTGTGGAGCTCTGGTAGAGAACTGGTGCCAAGGAAGCCGTGTGCTTTGAAGTGCACACTGTAATAGTGAAAATGGTTTCTTGTTTGCAGTCTTTTCTTCCTTAGCTTCATACTTTCTTGTCCCTGCAGTGTGAACACATCTTTCCCAGGCTGAAGACTAATGCCGCGTTCTATCCCAGCAATTTGACTTTCATTTCTCCTGTTTTGTTTTTAAACAGAGTTGAAGACTCATACAGAAGGATGGTGAATCCTGCCTGCCAAGAGGTTGACGCCAGCCCCTCCAAGGAAGAGGTCCTAAAGACAGTGATGCAATTAATTAAGCAGCACTGTGCTTTGTGAAACAACTTCTGTGTAACAGTGCTTTTTCCTTATCAGTGTACAGATATGTTAGATTGCTCCTCTAGTTTTGGTACCTGAAAAGGCACTCTGTTGTGTTTCATTCCACAGAAGAACCTTCTCTTTCTCCTGTCAGCACTGGTCTGTGTCAGTTTTCCGTTTCACCACTGCTTACTGCATTCTGTAAAGCAAAATACTGCTCACACCACTCGGACAAACCCACTGCAGTTCAGTGGAAAGCTATGCTCAGTGACATGAAGTCAGTTCCTTTGTAAATCCAAAGATCATTACTCTCTGGCTTAATTGAGCTCAACAGATGCAGGGGTTCTGTAGATGCGCAGGCATTGTCATGTGAAACAAAAGCGGCGGTGTTCTGCCACCAGGATCAAAATGCACTGCCTGGTACCAGCGGGTCACTCCCGGCCTTTCATTCAGCCACAGAGGCAGTGCCTGTCAGGTACTCCAAACAGCAGGAACACGACAGAAAGCAGTGTCCTCAAACGCCTCCAGGAAAGAGCTGGCTGGGTAAAGCCCTATGTTAAGCACCGGGCAGATAGAGAATCAGCTGCAGTGGGTGTTTTACTGTTTCTTCTGCTCTCACCCTCCCTGGGACCAGCCGTACAGGCGAAAGGTCAGTGCAAGCTGGGAGTTTGCTGGGACGTTCTGTTTCCTTTCTTGAAAGATGCAGCCATCAGGCAGGCCCATCTTATCTTGAGCCACAACATGAGGTGGAAGACACAACATCAGAAGGGGGCCTAGACCACCTCCCACAGCTGTTAAGTGTCCAAGGCCAGTGCCTCTGGGAGCTTTTGGTGGTGTGAACACGCTGGTAAAGGGCCGTTTCCAGAAACAGTCTTCCTTGCCTTTAGCAGCGTCAGTCAGCCTTGCGCGAGGTTGGAGCAGCAAAAGGTGATGAACCGTGCTAGAGAGCTTTACCTGCTGACGCGAGGTTGCTCTCTTAGAGCAAACCCAACAGTGTAAGAAACAATTCAAGAAGCTTCTGAAGCTCCATTTCTCTGTCACATTCATCTCTTTTTTACCTTCATCCAGGACTATAAACTGTGAAGCAAATCCTGTTCTCTTAGGGGTCTGCCTCAATAAAACCGCAGCAGGCTGGAAAGCTTTGAGGGAGGCTTGTTCTCACCATTGTTTCACCTCTCTGTTTGAGGGTTTGTTTGTTTCTCTCTTGGCAGCTGTGCTTGTTGTTTGTTTCTCTCTCCACAGCTGTACTTGCTGAGAGAGAAGTTAATACATTGTAGATGGTATGGGATCATATCCCACAGGAAAAACTGTAGAGGTGAGTGATTTTAGCATTTCCCAGTGCCCAGACAAGGAGCAGGAAATAGCAGGATTGGAGGTATTGACATAGAAGGGGGTGAAGAGATGACCAGTGGGAAGGAGGAGTTGAAAGATTTCTGTAATCACGCTCTTTGTTTTAGTTCCTGGCCTTCAGAGAGACAGTTTTTCAGTGAGTATGAAGCCTTGCTTTACCCCCCTTTGCAGTATCAGGAACATGCTGGCATGCCACAGGAGAAGGACAAACGATGTCCTTTCCTTTCAGCCGTGCAGTGCTGTGGCCAGCTTTTTGTAAGCAAAGTCCTACATTCCGTTTCAGAGAATCAAGCACAGCAGAGACACCAGCAAGTCTGTGTTTTGCTTTTGTCTCCCGGGACTGGGGTTTTGTAACTGTTACTTGCACAGCCCATGGAACTGGGGTAGGTCACGGAACTCTGGGTCTGGGTCTGCACCCCTTCAGAGGTCAGGGCTGCTTTGTCTGGGGATTTGGGTGAGGGCCATTGTGGATTATCATTCTGAGCTCTTATATTCTTTCTCAGTGTGGAATTAACAGGATCCACATGTTGGGTTTGGAATCTAATATTCAGATGTGAAAAGCCCTGGGCACTGAGCCCTGGTCTTCAATGGGAGCATTGAACATGCTGAAGCCCAGCCTAGCAGGTCCTGCATGTTGCATGTTAAGGGTGCATGTAAAATGTAAGGTGAATGGAAGCATCTCACCCTGTTGCAGGCAGTGGAAGAGATTTGCAGCCTCCAGAAGTATAAATTTTCAAATGCTTCTGTAAGAAGAATCAAACATTTGAAGCAAAGGACTTGTATGGGAAATAGTTAAAGGCAATCCAGAAGACCTATCTATCCTCAGACTGGGTTCAAGAGCATAGAATGGTCTGGAAGAAACAGCATTTATTTAGACAAATAAGTCTCTTTTGTCAAACAATTTCTTTTGGAAGGGCTCTGCCCATGCCAGACAGGACCTGGGATCTGGGCTTGCATGCTTTTTCCACCACTGGCCGCCTGCCTGCACACATGACCTGTTGATGTCCCTGGAGATGTGTGCAGAGGCCCACACAGAGGGAGCACATCACAGGCTCTCTTGCCGCTCACCCAGCTTTCTGGTGAGGAGGGAGAGGATCCGGCACAGATGCTGCGAGAAGCCTGATGGCAAAACACACGGTGCGGTGAAAGGCAGAGCACTGCAGGTCAGACAGCAGGCTGCAACCCACCCGCCTCGCCCCGCTGTGTGCCTACATCTGTTGGGATGCCAGTCCCTTTTGGGCTTCCTTTCTCCAGTTAGCCCAGCCCACCGTGCACGCCCGTGCCTGAAGGGCAAAGCCCTCGGACGCCGGTTACTGCCGGCCCCGCCAGCCTCCCGGTAGAGCCCCTGTACGGATCACACGGGGCCACGAGAGGGAGCGAGAGTCCTGAAGGAGGCGGTTCGGGATGTAAGAGGGCTTGGAGCTGTGGGCAAGCACAGTCGGCTTTTGAACACATAGAACATGAAGAGCTGGAAGAACAGCAGGTAGTTCCATTAAATGATGGAAACGCAAAATACAGCTGGAGGCAGTTGGTGTATGCGGTGTGGGGTCTGCAAAAGGTCCTGTTCTTGGTTTCTGTCTGCAGAGAATCAGAGAATCCTTAGGGATTGGGAGGGAGGGACCCCGAAAGATCATCCAGTCCAATCCCCCTGCCACAGCAGGAGCCCCCAGACCAAGTGGCACAGGAACACAGCCAGGCGGGGCTGGAACGTCTGCAGAGAAGGAGACTCCACAGCCCCCCTGGGCAGCCTGGTCCAGTGCTCTGGGACCCTCCCTGGGAAGAAGGTCCTGCTGAGATTGAGAGGGAACCTCCTCTGCTCCAGCTGGCACCCAGTGCCCCTTGTCCTATCCCCAGATGCCCTTGAGCAGAGCCTGGCTCCATCCTCCTGACACCCACCCCTCACAGATTTAGAGACAGGAATGAGGTCCCCCCTCAGCCTCCTCTTCTCCAAGCTCAAGAGACCCGGCTCCCTCAGCCCTTCCTCATAAGAATGCTGGCTAAGGTGTCCAAGCTGCTGAACAGTGTGAAGATGTGGCTTTTCCAAGTACCTGTGTGCCATTGGTCTAAGAGAAAGGGAAGAAGGGAATACGGAGCCCTGCAGAAGCCATGCTGTGTAGGCTACAAGCCTGGTATTCTGATTAAAAGGTTGAAACTCGCAGAGCCCCTCAGCGGCACACACGGCATGGACCTGCCTTCCTAGCACAGCCCTGCCGTTTGTGTCCCCCGAGTTTTAGCAGTTTGCTTTATGGCAACCAGCTTGTTCAGGCGGCAATACTTACGGGTGTGCCAGGGTTTTCCTTCATGCGAGCTTATTTTTCAATGAGCTGTAAAATGTCACTCTTGGCTGCGACTTGACATATGTAGCTGAGAACCCGCTGCTTTTAAAGCATTTCTGAATGCCTTGAAGCATTCTTTGAACCAAATTGGGCCATTAAGAAAAAGGGGACTCCGTAATGCACTCTGTAATGGGCTGGTTCTAAAAACCCCTTTCAAGTCAGTAGGAATTCCTCCACCTCCTTCTCCTGATAGCTTTCAGGCCAAAAATAATGGCAGGAGTCATGTGAATTACTGGTGTTAAGGACACTGCAGAATTTCACCGTGGAGGTAACACGTTAACTTGCTTGAGTTTTGATTTTAAAGCAGAGGGAAAATTTACTGCTGAAAAATCAGTTACAGCACCTCAAAAGCTGCATGTCTCTGTAGGCCCACACCTCTTCTCAGCGGTGCAGGGCGTGGGATTTATGGTGCAAGCTGCCTGAAATACGGCCTCTGAAGACCCCATGTTTGTTTCCTCATAGTGTTGACCATCTGTCTGAGCTGAAATGTCCTCTCCAGCACACTGGCTCCAAGGTGAGCGCTTCCGGCAAAGAGCTCGCTCCAGGGAAAACACTGCAGAAAGGGCGCCGTGATTCCCCTGCGTTGCACGCAGGCTAAGGAGCTTCTTCCTCTTTTTAGAAAGCTTTGTTGCTATCTACCTGGACATTTGGTCCCTAGAGCTGTCCTCTGAGGAGGCACCTCTCTCCTGAACACATGGCTTGTTCCCTTCATGTGGCATCTATCCTTCACTCAGCTGAGGTGATGGAGCAGGGCTGGGAAAGGTCCAGCTAAGCCCTCAGGAGTCTTGCAGGGTCAGGTCACCCCTCTCCCTCCTTGGGCAAGTGGCAAGACAACCTTTTTCCCGTCGTCACCGGTGGTGGTGAAGGGTGTGTGCTCCTCAGTGCAGAGCCTAGCAGGGGACATCTGCTGCCCAGTCTGAAGTGACACTGAGCTTTCAGAGTGACAACTGGAGTCAGCGGGAATTGTGGTCAGAGTAAAGAAAGTGCCCTATGATAAACACAATGGTGTAAAACAACATTGGCTGAGAAGTCTCTGGACTGGCATTTCAGATCAGGATTTAACAACCGAGGAGGCTTTGATGTCAATATTGGTGCCTCTTCCCTCCTCCATGGCAGGAGAGGGATGAGAACTATTCATGTCAGAAGGATGCTACCAGGACAAATCTGTCTGGGAAGCATCCAAGCACTATTGTGACAGAGTCACAGGCAAATTCACCAAGCACTGACTAATCTGTTTCTCATAGCTGAAGACTTCCTCAGGGACACTCCTCTGCAGCTTCCATTTTGAAGGAGAGGACAATACGAAGTTTCTCAATGTTTTCACCACAAAATAAACAAAGCTTTAGCTGCAAACGAAAGAAAATGTTTTCCTTTGCTCAAGAATGACAATTCCGCTTCACCCAGCATTTTTTTCCACAGAATTAATAGGGAAAAAGATGAGTTTTTGCTTCAATTGTGGACAAAGCTTGGATTGTCACAACATTTTCCTAAGTGGAAAAAGCTAAACAACCAACTACTCGCCTAACGGATCTATTGTTCTGAGAAATGATTCAGGGGACCTGTTGGTCGGTGGCTGCCTCCAGGTGGCTTCGGTGGTGCTGGAATACAGTTCTTGGATCTTGGAAATGCATACATTGCACAGTGCTTCTTGAGATGAGGATCAGGACTCAGCCAAATAAATTCAAACGGGATGGATGACGAGGGCATCAGACCCATGCTTTTCCACGCAGACGGGAAGCAGCTTGCAGCAGGTCTGGGTTCAGCCAGCCCTTTGAAAGGGTGCCACAAATTCCAGTCAATTCTTACAATATGAAACCAGGGAGAAGGACAAGAGCAGAGCTTAGAATGGGCAATGGTTTGGGCAGGGGGCTATGTCGCCCTGGCACATGTTATTCTTTTATAGAAAGAAATATGCACAGTTTAAGAGTCTGGTGTCTTCCATGGAAAGCAGATCCGGCAACATTCCTTACAAAACTATTTCATACATTCTCTAAACCCTTCGCTGCTGCCAGAATCGGCAAGGGCGCATTATCTAGAGTGCAATCAAATGTCAGGCTAGAAAAGCACTAAAGCCTTTTTAATTGAAAATGTCATAAAGGCTTAGGGAAAATTATAACTGCTGGTTACTGTAATCTTCTCAGAGGGGCACTCGTGTCTGTGTGTGTATGTGCTTGTGCCTGGCCGAGCAGGGGGATGAGAGTGTGCTGGTGTGCAACACAAAACGAGCCCTGTACAAACAGAGAAGCACAATGTCTGCAAGGGCACAGATGAACTTGCAGCTGTGCATATGCTCCAGCCAGACTCTTAACTCTTTCCTGCTCTGGCAGGAATGCTGCTCAGTGTCACAGGCTGAGCCGCACAGCCAGTGCTGGGAGGTTGGTGAGCACAGCCATAAAAGAAGATGTGAATTTTGCAATCAATGTGTGCCACAAAAACGCACAAGGACCATTCCTGTTGGCACCGTGCTACGCATGCTATGTGACTGCTCTCTTGCTACTGCAATTAACAGCGGAAACAGAAGAGTGACCCTATAAAGTCAGTGGAACTCCGTCATTTCAATCTCAAAATTGCTCAAGGCAGGGTCAGAGCAGGCAGCTGCCCTGAGCAAGCTATTCCACTCAGCTCCAGCATCCATACAGGGGTTTATGGGGACAGTTACTATTTCAAGCAACATTACTGCCCCTATTCCCACCCCAGCAGTAGCAGGAAAGGAAGCATTTCCATTTATAGCTCTCTCTGCTTTTCCTTTCTGACAAAAAGGCACCTCCGTACCTCAGCTACCTTCACTGAATTTTGCCCTCTGCAGTCTTCCTGTTCCCTTTTCCACTTCCTCACCCTCACATCAACACAGGCTCTGCCACCCATAGTAATGCCTTGCAAAACTATGAAGTTATAAATATTACTCTGTAATAGTCACAGATTTACACACGCTGGGCCATTGCATCAAGCAGTAGCACCCTGTGACTTCCACATCTGACTGTGGGCATGTTAGTGCTGGTGATCCAGGCATTACACAGCAACGGGCATTCACTCTTTAAAGGCCAAGCCCTGGCTTTGCTGTGAGACCCATGCAAAAGGCTGGGGAACAGTACATTGCCCCAGCAGCAAGCTGCAAGGCAAGCTGCATCAGCAAGCACCCTGCTCTGGCGGCCACTCGCAGTGTAATTTTTATGGGGTGCCTGAGTCGGTGCTTCCGTTCTGAGCCTCTGGAAGCTGTGCTACCATTTTGCCTCGAGGAAGCATTGCTTGAGAAAAAAATTGCTGGGGTGACCTGTCCTCTTCTTAGAAATCCACTGAGACAAAGAGCTTGATACCTGAGCACAAAGCAGTCACACAGAGCCGGGTACCCTCTGCTGTGTGTGTATTCTGAAAGCAGTGAGATAGAAAAACTGCTCCTTCTCATCCTGCTCTTGCGCTTAGCTGTCTAAGCTTTTGCTCTTCTCATTTTAAAATAACATGTTGGCCAGGTCAGCTTCATCTGGGTGCCTCACTAGGCATTTCAGAATTATGCTAAGGAATTAGCAGTGCTTAAAAGTCTTCGTTCTGATGAATTAAAGTAATTCCTGCCTTCTGCTGCAGGAGGACTGCAGCCCACGATGCATGGTTTCATTGCAGTAAGCAGTAAGCATAAGGAAGTATCACAAATAAAACAGCAGGTCTTCAGCACGTGGAAAACACTTTTCAGTTTGGCAGGACTGAAACCACGGTTGCAGGTAGCAGCCCTCTGGAGACAAAGGCCATCCCCAGGCTGCTCTGGCTGATGCATGCAGAAGGGCAGTACCAATGTCTCCTCAGCCTCCACGGGCTGACAGACCTCCTCACTTGCCATCTGTCTTCTTGGAAATCTCGTGGCAGCCGGTGGAGCTCCCATGCTGGTTGCAGACTAGACATTGCCTGAGTACCTGAACCATTTCCAAAACAATTTACCTACACCTTGTGCTTCTGCCGACAGTGTGATGCAGACACCTTGCCAGAGTCCTTATTCTTTTCAAGTCCTTTCTGGGGAAAGGCTGGGGTTTTGAGTCTAAAGCCTTTGGGAAAGCCGCCTCAGCAGAATGATGAAGTAGCAGACACAAGTATGACATTTGGTCACCTGCTGTTGAAATGGAGGGACAACATATGACAAAGGGGCTGGCTGATGGATGGGGACATGTTGGGTGCACTACAGTGATAAATTGGCTCCCTGTTATGCCTACGAGACAGAAGCGAGGCACATACGGCACACTGGCGCAGTGTCACGAGTGTGCTCGTCATGCAGCAGAGATCTGTGAACCTAACGGCTTTCCCTAAGCGTTTGTGCTAGCGCCGGTCAGTACTAACGTCAGCAAAAAGCAGTGCCCTGCTCACCTCTACCAGCGATTTTGGGAGAGGGCCTGATTTCATTTTCTGACAGTGTCCCTTTGTACCAGTCCCTCCAGTCCTAGCTAACTCAGCGTGACTCTCTAGGCATTACATGTACCTGACTAGACATCGGCAGCGCAGGGACCCTGCGGGAAAACACAGTGAAGATTTTATATGGAAAGTCTGCACAGCTGATGTTTACCTGTGCTGCCCCTTCTCTCTTACATCAAACAGGTATCAATATCCAAGGTGATGAGATGGCTAGCTCTAATTTCAGACCTGGTTCACAACGTAACACAGGATTAGTCTTTAATGTGGACTCAGAGTACTCTGTACCGGTATTGCCTCATCCTCTGTGCCATCACAGAAAGTTAGTAGTATTCGTTTTATGTGGTTGTCCAGCACAGAGTACGGGTTATTTCTGTACAGACAGTTCTGTGTGCAGGAGTTGCTTTCCAGTACATAATCAGGCCATAGCCAGTGTAGCTGTCTACACTTGGTCAATACCCAGGTGCTGTGCGATTGTGGAAAAGATAACCAGTGATGCTCAGAGTGAAAATCTGTGTTGCTGCCCCCTGCTCCGTGCTGACTCGTCGGTGACAATGTGTGAGTACTCCTGTCCCGTAACCCGCTTTGTGCTTCTCATTACTAATCAGAACGTTCTGCTTCTTCATGTACTTGTCGAATGAGATAATGCTGCCTTGTCTTCCCTTTCCCCTATCGCACATTCCAGTGCAGTACTGGTGGGGCAGAAGTATTCAGCACTCTTCTGGCTCTAGGGTGCAGTTTTAATCTTTGAGCAACACACAGGGCACCAAACGGGTGTTTTGAAATGTAAATAAAAAGCAGCCTAGTGTGGGGCAGGGTACACAAACCACTGCAGAAGGCTCCAGCACAAGGAGAAGCACAGTACCCACGGGTTTATCGGGGAGGCAGGCTCGTGTAATGAGCAGCGACCGCTCATTTGAAATCTTTACTACAGCTCTGCTACTAAAATATAAAACACATTCCGAGAAGGCAGGAGGTGGAATAGCATTGCTTCAGCACATTGTGGGTAGCAGTGCACAACAGCTCAGCAAAACCCCCTCTGTAATGCATGTAGGAAGGGTGTGACAGGCCTCTCAAACAAGGCAGGAGCCAGCAAAGAGCAGCCGGCAGCGTTTGCTCCAACAGGCACGGTGCTGAGCAGCCAACAGGCTGTGTGTGCATCCCGAATGCACGTGCCCCGAGCAGGTTTCTAAGCAGGTTATCCATTTTCAACATTATGTGCCTGCAGTTAAAGCGATTAGACAGTGGTAATCCAGTTCAGGAGGAGACTGACTTTTAAGAGTAAGAGAAAGCTCCTGCAGAGGACGCGTTTTTGTCTCTGCTGACCTGCTTGGGGGAGGGACAAGAACGAATAACCTCCACCCTCTGTTTATCTCCCCACTAGAGGCCTCTACACAACGGTCAGAAAAAGCTTTTATGTCAGAATGTTTTTAGGCCACTTAGGATGACAAAGTGCAGGAACCAGTTAGGCAGCCTTCGGTGCGGGCAGAGCCCTGCGTGAACAGAGTTCCGGGCACAGAACTGCCCCTCAGCTGATGAGGATTTGCACCACTGTCCTACTGTCCCAGAGTCAGCAGTGTGTTTATATGTAGAGGCTGATCCTGTCTTCACAACGCATGGGTCTGTGCGACATGATCCCACTGCTGCCTTCACTGATGCCATTTCAGTTGACCCTGGTGCGGCAAGGTGAAAAGCAAGGCTAAACAGAAGGCTGTCACACTTTATAATAAACAATGTAAACACAGGCAATTTCTCTGTGTGTTGTGTCTTCAGCTGCTGTTGTCTTGAAAGCGGTTGAGCTTTGCTACGGGAGCCCTTTGGCTTCCCTTGAAAAAAGTATTTCAAATACCTTTTACTTCCAGAGGCTGATTTTCAGTGCTTCAGTCTTTTCAGGCTGATGCTAATGACATCAGCATGGATGTCTATCCCACAGATTATAGCAGGTCTCTAATTCCATCAAGAGAGAGAATTGGAGAGTTGGCTAATGTCTCCAGAAACCGTCAATGGAATTACAGCTGCAATTGGGAGAGTCTGGAGTATTTCAGTTGCTGTGGTTCGGGGCAGGAGCACTAGCCTTCTGCTGTCTCTGCTGTCCTCAAAAGCACTGTCCTGAGCAGTATGGAGAGATTAGGGAGAGGACATGTCTGCTCTGCCTCAGTGACAGTGGAGGTGTCTCCTTGGGTTTTGTAAGTGCAAGTGAATTAGTGCATCTGCACCCCAGTGACCTGCAGCTTGGGCAAGCGTTGGTCTGGCTGTGATGGACTGCCTTTGAACAACTGCAGACAGTCACCTTTAGAGGAACTTCGATGTGGAAACAGGTTAAAATCCTTGCTTTGGATTTGTTGGTTAACCCTGCACATGCTGGCATTTGTATCGCCTACATTCTGCCAATGTTTTTAAAGGCTTCCTGCAGTTGAGGTGGTGTTTTGTCTGTTTCAGCATCTCTCTGCAAATGAATTCTCCCTACCTCATAGCATTCATTTTCTGTGCACTTCTCCTCAGAGAAGACTTTACTGCAAGAAGTCACTGACACTCTTCTCCTGCTTCTTTCCCCTTGGAGGCTGGAAAAATGATTTCCTAGGAAACCAGAACATATGTGTGTGTACACATGCTTTCCTGTGTGGCAGTTGCAGCTATATACACACCCATATAAACCCTGCCAACAGCAAGGAAGCAAAAAACCAAAAGCCTCAAACCCAGTAATAAAACCCTCCAGACAATCAAAGAAAAGAGCAGGTTAAAAGGGAAAAGGCATCAGTGTTCTACAGTTTCATTAAAATCAGAATGCAAAGACATATGGGCAGCACCTGGGTCTGCAGCTCTGATCCTGCTCCCCACTCCAGGAGCACAGAGCTTGCTTTTCCTGCTGTAGGCAGAGGGCAGTGATAATACTCTGTTTATGTATTTCGGCCAGTCACCTTGGTACAAAACATGCTTTAAAACCTGCTTTCTTCCTCCAGATTCTCAACGCGTACTCCTTGAAACCTTCTTAGCAACGCTACCTTTCAAGGACACTTGTAATACCTCCCCCGGCCTTCTCCCATTTCCCTGCAGCACCCAGTGCCTGCTAGACGGGCAGAGATGCTATCACACATGCTCTCCTCTTCTTTCATTGTGTGCTTTTGCAGAAATTACTCTTCGAGTTGAGTTATGCTTCCTGGCTCCTTAAAATATCATAGATTTTCAGCACACAATGACTGAAACCTAATAACACTAATGAACAGAGAGCTTTTATCTTGCTTTTTTTGCCAGGTTCAAGTATTATGGCTCAAACCTTCATAATTACCCCATCATTTTATCTGTGATTGCTTAGTGTGATGATTTCATGAGCTTTGCTGGGGAAGGGGTAATCTAGCCAAGGAACATTTTCAGCCTATCTGGCAGCCTTCCTTTTCAAAAGATGTATTGTTCCTACTGGGGTTTATCCTACTATTTCATCCAATATCTCTTGGGCTTTTGCTGCTTGCATGGTGAGCTCTTAAGGAAAAAGATGGTCGGTCTTTGTCCTCCTTATCTCTGCCCTCATCTTGTTTGTTGTTAGCCTTGAAAGCAGAAGCAATGGCTATCCATACGCCAAAACACCCACAACCGACTTTCTTCTGGGTTTGTCTGGCCTGCTTCAAGCTAATTTAAACAAGTAGTGCTGGCAGGCCATATAAATGCGGATATAAAAGGTCATAACCTGTCCAGGGAGAGTTTTAAATGCACCTAGAGGATTTAAGAGCACATGTCTAATTGTTTCTAAATCGCCTATGTTCCTCTAGAAAATGACTTCTCTGCAGTTCTCTCCTGCAGTAAAATGGACAAAAGGAGGGGGACAGTGGTCTTGGACCCTGAGACCGTTGAGTTCCTTCTAAAGATTCCATTCCACCGAAAGGAAAATTAAGATTTGCAAAAGGACAGTGAGAAAAGAAAACCAGGGATTCTTTAGCCACCAGGGGAGTCCACACTGTCCTTTCTTTTTTCTCTTTCCTGATAGCCTCTTTTTCTTGCAAAGAAAGCAGAAATCTTGAGATTAATAGATCTTTTCAGGAGTGATCATCTGCACTCCTTTAGCAAAGTATAAGGAAAGCATTATATTCCCATGCGGAGGTGCATTATTTCCCATCTGGAAGACCCTTGCAGCAGCATTAAAAGAACAGTTTTCCCATGGAATATTTTCTAACCCCTCTTATGCCAAAACAGAATGCAGAGTTTGAATTTCATGACATACTGGATCTTTTTTTTTTTAAATGACGGCCTTCCATTTGGAAGCATCAGAGCACTTATTACATTTTCTTATGAAAATGTCAGAAAGTGTCATTTCGATAATATTAAAGGATTTAATTTAGACCATGGCAAATCACAGTATAAAATATTAAATACTGTGGGTATGTTATAGCGAGTAACATTAATATTTAATCCTTAGGTTGGAGGGAAATTCATAAAAACAATAACACCAAATCAATTTATTTTCAGACTGGTGAAGATCTTTGTTATTTAAAGGAAACAAACCTGCATTATTAATTTTGACTCAATTTCATTAAAAGTGAAGGTATGTTCTTCCCAGCTTTGCCAAAAATGCCATCTTTAATCTCGAATATTAGCTGCAGTCATGACTCTCTGTCTCAGAAAGGCTATTTTAGAGCTGGTAATGGCATAGAGAAGGTCAAAGACGCTCCACAAAGTGGTGGAGTGGCTACTGCAATCTAGTACCGATCTGGTAGCTGGGAAGAAGTGGATGAGGGGAGATCTGGCACTGTGACTGCATGGAAAAAAGGCAGCAGCATACTTTATTTGTTTCCTCTTTCAGTGTAAAAAGGAGAAAGGACCTTGACAGAGTCAAAACAGATGAGAGAAGCTATTGCCCTGCACAAGTACCTACAAACCACAATGTTCCTTGCATGTGGAAAGATCAAAGTTCTATTGAGCAACCGGACAAACTAGAGGGTGAAAATCTCTATCTGCTGAACATGGAGGTGCTGCCTCTTGTTCAGGGAGCCCCTGGGCGGCAAATGCTGGAGGCTGAGAGAGGTTATAAAAGCATCTCTCTGGCAGCATGTGGCTGTCCTTGACTGTCTCTCCTTGGGCTAGATGGACTTCTTGACAGTCTTCTTAAAGCGATTTCCAGAGTTATATCCTGAAGACCTGTTGAAATGGCCTAGACCATAACTTTCCAAGAGTTGCAAATCCTTTTACTGTATTAGCCTGAAGTCAACTCATTGCACTCCTCCCCAAAGGGCCACCACGTACCGCACGGAAGTAGTTCTCCTTTCCCTGGCACTCACACTGCTGAACGCCATTCTGTTAGCTGAAATACTGCTTAGAGATTCGGTGCAGAGGACAAGGTACTCCAGCTCGCTTGCAATCTGCCATCTCCCACCCTTCGGAGGATCAGGGTGTGGTTATCCCAGGAACCACAGGGTGGCGCTGTCGTTCCACACAGCTCCACCAGCCCGGCTTCACCCGGCGGGGGAGCCGCCTCTCCCCAGGAGAGGGGCAGATGCGGGTTTAAGTGTTTAGTGTATTCCGTGTCTCAGTGCAAGGGGCAAATTCACTGCATTTGCCTTTGTGTATGTCCTCACAATTAAAAGCTGGCTTTCATTCTCTGGCGTTTAGCTTAAACAGCCTCATTCAATCCGGGTTTAGCCACTGCTGCCCGAGTTCTCCAGATCCATAGCAATGAAGAAAATAGTAACTTCATATGTCACACAGGGCGGTTTTACTTACAACATCACTTAGAAGATTAAAAATAAATCGAAGCATATGTCACTTCAAAGGGGGCAAAAAAAGGACATCTGCATTATTTGATGCATTAATGAGAAAGTTCTGCCGAGTCTTGATTTGAACTGTATGGGAAATGATGCGATGGGTAAGCTTGCGAGTTAAATGTATTTCAAATGAAATTGTTTCTGAAATTTGTGTTTAAGCGAGGTTAAGGGATGCTGGCATTTTATATTTCGCCTTCTGACATCTTGTTCGTAAATTGAGCTTTACCCTTTTAACTTGAGGAGTTTACAATAAAAAAAAAATCAAAGCAATTTAGCTACAGATATCTAAGGCTGCATTTCAGTAGAATAAGCAAGAACAGCTCTCCTGCCTAAGGCAAATCTTATCATCCATGACCATCTGTGCAGCTACAAACTAACTACCTCCGGCACTGCAGGATCCTGTAGACGCTGGGCTATGGACTAGCGAGCTAACATCCATACATCCTGACTCCCACCATCAGCTTCAAATGCTGCTCCCTGGTATTCTTAACTCCCTTTAAAGAGAAAACAACCATTTCTGCCTTTCTTACACACCAAGTAGCCTTCAAAATGTGGAGAACATGTAATTTTTATGTGTCTACCCCGGGGACGAGGATAAGTACAGGTCAGCAAAGTACGTCTGGATGTTAGAGACGCGTGTGCACAAACACTAATGAAAAATTCACCAGCAGCGAGAGGAGTTTGTCCCCACCATCTTGGGGCTTCTGGCTTGTGCAGCTCAGCTGAGGAAGGCTTCTTTCTTTCTGAAGGAAATACGACTTCCAGGAGGCTAATGTTCTGTGTTTAATGCATTAGCTTTTCCCCCTGGGGCTCAGTTATGAATGCAGCTCAAGCCAAACTGATGAAATATCAGTTAATATGTGAGTCTGGCAGCTCGGAAAGGACAGGGCTGAAGCAAGCTGGGACAGTCTTGGGGTGACAGAGAGAAATCGAAATATATGGAGGCTGGTATTTGCATATGCATATCTTGTAGAGGGAGAGATCAACGACTTGTTAATGCAACTGAGTTTAATCTGACTGCTTGTACAGAGACACTTTCTCTGGTGTTCACCCTACAGGGGAATGTCACATGGTATGAAAAATCCAGGCCTAAACCATAGTCCATTTGTTTTCGTATTAGGATGACACTTGTGCTGCATGAAGGCTTCAGACACAGCCACTTTTTTGGTGCATGCCTATCATGAATTTGTGAAAATCTACAGCATGCAGACTTTCCAGAACATAAAGAAAATGCCTTCTGCTTGGTTTACCCTGAGGCCATGGGGGTTGCTCCAGCAGAATGGAAGAAGTTGCAGTTTCAGGTAATTTCCCACAGAGCTCCCTTCACTAACTTTTTTAAACTCGTGTCAGGAAACCAACAAAAATTGACCTCTGTGACTGGAGTAGCCACTGCAGGAGGCTAAATAAAGTATGGAATGGTATTGTAAACTGTTGCCGAGCACTGCTCTTAACAATGGGTTTAGGTTAAAGCTAGGCAGCCACAATTAGTTGCTGCTGTGCATCTCCATGAGATTCTAAGCCAAGTCCTCCTATCAGTCTGTGAAACAGTGGCAGGAGCACAGACTATTCCTACAGTTTATTGCATGGCCATTTGCTGCAGTCTCAATGCCGCTCCTTCAGAGCTGTAGCACCTTGGAGTTAAGATTCAACTAGCGGTGGTCAGACCCAGGACATGTGGTGGAGGCAGTGACTGTGGGGACATTCTATCAGTGAGAAGAGCCTGGTGTTGAAAGGAACCTTGTTGAGAGTCTGCTGTCAGGGACTGCTCGGACTATGTATGCCATGGGAGGCAAGGTACGGATGTGTATTCCTCACTGATAACCCTGTGTGCTCATATAAATCTCTGTCAAGACCAGAAAACAGCTGAGAGGTCTATAAGATATCTTGAGGTTCATGTCACACATGGAAGCATTTAGCTCTCTGTAGCCTGAACATTCACTACAGGGAGTGAGAGAAGCTAGGAAGCGTAAATCCCTCAGACCTGAAAACTGCATGTGACCCTTTGGAGAGGCAAGAAAACCAGAGCTGTACTCTCCCCTGTCAGTGTTTCACAGGCACTGTACCATTAAACATGAATTAATTAATATAGTATTAAGGAGAATTTGAATGCCCTCAGGTTCCAGAGTCGATCTTCCTAAAATTAGCGTGTTTTCATAGAGGGTATGGTAGAATGAAACGAGAGCAGGTGGAAACAGAGATCATGGAACGTGGCTTTGAACACATTTCTTCTTTAGGCAAACGCTGAAAGGCCCGAAAGTGTTCCTAGAGAAATGCTTACATAGGTAAGTGCTTACAACTGCTTGGGCAGTGTAGGTACTGTTTTACGTCTGAGATAATTTACATGGTTTTACAGCTTTCAGATTCAAACCTCTTAGTAAACAATTTCCCCTGGTTTTCCCAAGGTGTGCAGATACCTGAAAATCACTCGATACCCCCACTCTTTATAAATGGCCCCAATTAACAAAAATGGCAAGGACCAAAGCGATGATGGAGTAAAAGAAAAGGAAGCGCTTTCAGAGCAAGTTCTTTTGTGAGAGCAAAGTTAAAACGTGAGGACAAATAATAGGATTTATAAAGTCAGCTGTGTTTAACCTTTCTAAAGACTTATTTAGAGAAGTTATTTGTGATTTGATTAAAAAACTTCCCCCACTGCCTCTGTCGTTCAAGAAGAAATATTTTGAAGTCAAGGTTTCCATCACATGTCTCTAAGGCCAGAGTTGCTAGAAAACAGGCTGTGCCTTCAGTCAATAGGAAGAGGTGTCACTCGAAGGCAGCTGGAAGGAGTGAAGTTTGTGCTAGCTGAGACGATCACCTTCTGTACCTCTGCTCCGCAAGTACAGCACAGCTGCTCTCTGTACTACAGCATCATGTTTTCCTTTCGCATAGCCAGGCTCTGGTTGTTCATTTCCATTTAAAACTTCAAGCTTCTGCCTGAGAGCTCTCTGATTAGAGCAGTGATAGGAAGGAAAATGTTGACTTGAGATTGGATCATGCTTTTAGTAAGGGTGCAAGAATTTATTTTCACTGGACTCCTGTAAAAAATCTCACTTTTTCCATTGTACCTACACAGACTCTGACAACCAGTGTCGGCTGGCTTTTCTCTAGCCAGCTAACTGGACCTCAGGAGACAACTGCTGTTTGTCTCAGTGATTCCAAGTAAGGTTAAAGCAGAAGCCTACACTTAAGAAATTAGAGTTTGCTTTTTAATCCCCTTCTGCAGAGGCATAAATCATTGCTGTAGCTAATATATTCAATTCCATTTGTCTTGAAATAGAAGAAATTAGTCTCTGCTCTTACAGCACAGAGCCACATGCGAGCAATGGATGCTTATTTACAAATTATCCTCCAGGCATGCTTTCACCTGGGTCAAGAAGAGGCACAGTGACACCATCTAATTACCTCCCAGTTCAGAGAGTTTGTGTGCCCATTTTAGTCTGAGGAACAAGGGGAATGAGAGGTTTTTTGTTGCCAGATGGTGCCAGAGCACACTCCTGCCTGGCCCACTTCACAGAAGTGGCTGCAGAAAAAATTCTAGTTGTTCATGAGACAATCCTGCACCGAGGTGCCAGATGTATGGTGCTGCTGATGGGCACTGCTGGCTGAGCACAGCAGAACGCAACAACTTAGTTGTACAGAGAAGAAATACTGGCTTATGTTAGCAAGAACTACTTCCCTGCTTAGAGCCTGAAAGAATAAAGAAGGACTAAATGTTTTTGATCCACTGGTTAGTGTTATGAAACCAGCAATCTGACAAAGCAAGTATTTGCAAACACAATGCAAGCAACACTGATGTGTCTACAGAGTGACACACATAGCTCTCCAGTTGTGTTAAGTCATTTCCATCAGAGACTCATAACTTGGCAGGGTTGTTTTGCCTTCTCCCCTCTCTCCTTTTTCCCTTCTCTTGCCTTTTCCACAGGCCTGCAAGCAATTAGGGTGGGTGAGGAATTGCCAGAGTGTGTTTTTTTCCTAGATGCGCATATGTCACTGCCATAATATTACTGGAAGTGTAATAATTTTAATGGTGAAACTAATTGCCTAGAAAGTGACAGCTCTGAATGTGCTCTTTCATGGATGGTTCATTGTTGACAGTGGCCCATTAGATACGATATTATGTCAGTTATAGTAGCTCTATAAAAGAAACAGCATTGTTATTACTGCTCTGTACGGAACATCATTCCTTGCAGCTGGAAGCGCTGAACCTGCTTTGGAAAGGTAAACACAGTGGACAGAATGAGTTCTGTCGTCTCAGTTACAAGGCAGTAAGTGCATTGCTGTACTGACACACATTTGCATCGATGAAGCAGAACAGCCCTGGGTTTTTTTCCTCTTCAAACTAAAATAAGCAGAGTCAAGCCTGTTCTACAAATACTACCCTTCTGGACCGGCGTGCTTTTTTGAAGAGTGGCTTGCACAGTTTGGGAACAAAGTACAAAAAAAGCTTTTGTGGCATTGATTTATTTTTTTTAACTCCGTGAAGGTCTCCAAAGATTTTCAAAGCAATTGGAGAAAGTTCCTTCTTTCTCATGGCCTTGTCAACCTCAGAGAGAGAGAGAGAGGATAGAGTCAGAAAGATTAAGTTCTCCTAAAATCCACACTTCTTCCACACGGAAGAAGATGACCCCTGCATTCTGAGATACTCTGTATGTGATTTACATGAAGAGATGGATGAAGAGTGATCTCAAGACACCTTGGAACTGGAGCCTGTGTTAACACAGTTAATGAACTGCACAAAGGGAAGCAAACCAGGCATGCGTTGTGCACAGGGCTCATACATTCTTGCTGCATTATAAATATTTGTATTTATGGAGATTAATGGACTGAAATATTTCAGAAAGAAGTCTGTTGTTTATCCATGAGCTGCAAACACAAGAGATATCGGCAGTGTGAGTTTCCCCACACCGTCTTGTTAATGACCTCACATCTGACCTTGGAAGTCCTCTTGAGGGAAAAGGGGAAACGTGGCCCAGGCCATTTATGACCATTTCCTATGTATGGCCACGCGAGACATTCACTGCTGACACTGCAATGTGAGCTCCCAGCAACTGCGCCATCACAAATTTCTTGGTGTTTGAAACCTTAGATGTGTGAGGAACTGTACGGTTAAAAGTGCAGTTTTCAAATTCAGTGCCAGTCCTTGTGTCAGTACCAAGACAGTCTCATCCTCACTGATGTGAGAAATACATGTGTCATTTAATCCAAACTGAGTTAGCGTTGGCTGTGCCTGTATGTGTAACTGTACTGCCGTGATTTCATTCCTTGTCTTAAACACTCAGTCAAGTATTTTACTGAGGTATAGTCCAAAGCATGATGTATCTATCATTCAGGGAGAGGAGGAGCAACAGGACAACACAGGTGCACTCTGCGGCAGGGAGATGCCAGGGAAGGGGGTTAGTTATTTATTGTGTATTGTGACTTGCCGTTTGTCCACAGGGTAAGGCTGAATACAAACAGACCGAATCAATACTTATCACTGCTCTATGAATATGTCTGAAATCCCAGCCTGCCTCATGCAGGAATGGAATGAGTCTACTTTATCTCTTTGATGGCTTATTTTTTAAATTGTGGTAAACACAGTCATGTGCCCTGTGCTGGTCAACAAATATTGCTTGATTAAGTAGTGATAATTTAATTGATTCCCCTCACTAATGCATACCTTAAGATAGAAACTGCTGCAGGAAGTGTTCTGGAGGTGGCTGATCCCCATTAAAAGCATGTGATTGTGCTCCCAGTTTCATGGTTTTATAACCTGGCCCCAGCTGCTACTAGATTCAGTCACGGTGAACCAGCAGTATTATGTCAACAAAGAGGCAAAATGAGATGAAGGAATATTTGTAGGAATTCCCAGAGAGTGGTGGGGCTAAGAAAAATAAAAACACTGGAAAGAAATCAAGAGAATGTAAAGATACAAAGAGCTCTTGCTCTGATCCTCAGCACCGTAACACCCAAATTTATGCAACCATTAATAGGTTTGTACTCCCTGTATTTCTTTGGGAGAGGCAATGATTTGACGTGGGTTTGAGAAACTACAGCATAGAGTGGATTAACTCCCTAGAGGTATTTAAAAAGTGTATAGATGTGGTGTGCACGACATGGTTTAGTGGTGACTTGGCAGTGCTGGGTCAAAGGTTGGATTTGATGATCTTAAGGTTCTCTTCCAACCAAAATGATTCTGTGATTCAGTAACTCATGGTTTCAGTGCCTCCTCTGACTGACCCAGGAGTTCGGTCTACGTGTATGCAACTAGCAATCTTTAATGACAAGGTAGATACTCGTTTTGTTCTGTCTGGATCTGTGTTGTGACTTTATGTTTTGTAAATCACAAAAGAAAGAAGGCTGTGCATTTGTATGAGTCATTTTAATTTCAATAATACCTTAAAAACAAGTCTATAGATACGTATCTGCAATATTTATGCACACGTAATTGCCGTTTGTTTAGTAACTTTCAGGACAATTGGATATTTCAACAGAGACTATTGCCCAAGCAGAGTGCCATATATAATTTGGTTTTGCTCTCTGACTAAATGCAATCATGGAGAAAGTATGTAAAAACGTGTCCAGTACTGGGGCTTGGTGCTGCCTTTGTGAGCAGAGGGGAACTGAGCACAGTTGCAGAGGTGTGTCCATTACAGCCCTCCTGTGTACTCTTCCTAATCAGAATTGTTTTTTTCTTGTTACTGCTGCAAAGAGGCTGGTGCTGGTGTATCTCGAGCTACCTGACCTTATTTGACAGGATGAAGGTAAACGACATTACCTGCAGATATCTAGCATCTGTGTTTTACTCTTGAAATGTCAAGGCAGGAAAAACATTCCGTACAGAAGCAGTTCCTTGGTTTCCTCCTTCCCACTTTAGATGATGGGTGAAGCTGCATGCACTGATTGCAGCAATAAGAGAGGGATTTTGTGTCAAGACCAATAAATGGACACAAATTAATTAGTACTCTCATAATAAGTTATAGGGCATAGGCAAATATAACAGTGAAAATGTTCTATTTTATTGTTAAAATAATAAAATCAGACAGCAAACCAAATATTCCCTCACCAGTCTTTCAGGCAAGAGCTTCACTGAGTGACATGTTGAATGCTTTGTAGCATTCATGAATGCTAATAAAAGCTGACCAGGTCAGGGAAAAAAGATTGCCATTTTCTAACTCTTCT
Source organism: Upupa epops (assembly GCA_013397515.1). Lineage (NCBI taxonomy): Eukaryota > Metazoa > Chordata > Aves > Bucerotiformes > Upupidae > Upupa > Upupa epops. The sequence goes on along the minus strand of VZRI01009310.1, from coordinate 283,080 downwards.
GAGTGTCAATATTTGTGCAGTATTTGTAAACTGATGGCATGCTACACCAGTGAAACACACAGTTGAAAAGAAACAAATAGGAGACTTCCCTCCTCTTGCCACAAAACATCCTTCCTTACCCTAAAGAAAAGAAGAATTTATGGAGCCAGAAAAAGGAAGAGTAGAAAGGAAATGGGGGAAAAAGAAATAAGGAATTAAGATAATCACTGAGTCTTTCTTTCATTGGTTTTGAAGGGGTTTTAATACTTACTTCTACCTCCTTGTTTTCCTGAATAAAGGGTGGATTTATTAGATACATGCCTGGATGGCTGAAAAGTGTTTTTCAATCTGTTTAAACAGATTTACAATTCTTTAATATTTATCTGTGTAGTAAATAACACACCCTCCTATTTCACTGCCACAGAATTGTTCTGCACTGTGGATTTCACAATACCAGATTTACTAACCTCTTCAATAAAGCATGGCCTTTTGTATAAAGAGAAGAAGAATCCCATGGTATTTAATATATCTTTCTCTGACCTTTCTTAAGGGTACATCCGATTTGCAGCACTGTATAATGTGTTAGCAGCAGGCAAGACTACGTCTTGAAAATCGTTCAGAGCTGATAACCTGTCCCTATGCGCATTATCCTCATGCACAATTCCTTTTCAGAGGAACCTGCGAAGAATCTGAGTTTGTCATTTTAAAACTCACCATAGTGGTGCTGCTTAGGCTTTATTTTTTATTTTGTTCTGGGGCTTTGTAAAGGTTTTGGTGCTCCAAGTATTTATAAAATAGCAAATTAAGAAGATAATACCTCTGTGGGCTGCAGAGAACAATGCAGGGGTCAATGCTGCCAGAGCACAAAAGACTCCCTAATCTGTATATCTGAGCCCACTGCCTCTGTGGCTATATCTGATAGGCAATGCACACCGTCTCTCCTCTTCCTTTCTTTTTTAAAGAATTTCAATAGTCTCTCAAGCTTTCATATGAAAAACGCAGAAGCGGGGTATGTATCAAGATTAAAGGATATGGTTGGAAAAAGGCACCTTTCCATTTTTATTGCTAGCGTTTCTTTTTTCCTTTGCAAACTTCCTCTGTCACAGGCAGTTACATGAATATACTGGCAGACCAGTTCTTTTCAACAGCGTTCATTTGAACTGATCCATGAGGGATTTATTTGGTCATAGATTCTTCATGCTGAATTTATTCTTTATATTTCTATAAATTCAAGGCTTCTGACAATAGGCTTCCCTGTTCAGAACCCGTATGTAATGTTTGGTGTGTACCAGCGAGTTCCCCATAACAGAACTCCAGTCTATGTGATATAGGAGCTCAACCCAATCCTGTGCTTTCTTCTTCTTAAAAAAAAAAGAAAACACTAGAAGGAACAATTCACGATAGAAAAATGACTAGCTCGACAGCACACGAGATTGCTTTATGAAAACATTTTAGCACTGATAACCACATCCTAGATGCAATCCACAGCTGATGGCAAGCCATTCTTGTATCTGTTCCCACTACATGTTATTAGCTTCTAACACACATACACATCACGTGTTTTAAATCTTCCTTTCATATTCTGCTGGAGTACTGATGTCTCCAACGACGGATTCTTAAGCAAGCATTTTATGACAGATGCTCTACATAGTCATTTTGTATCTGTGGCATCAATAAGGCAATAAAACTTAATTGGTTATTTCAGAACGAAGCAGCTTATTTTTGACACCTTGAAGCTGCAGACTGACAGGCAGATTCACTGAGGAGGAGAGGAGGGAAGAGAGGGTGGGTCAAAGCCAATATTACTTTATGAATCACTTCTTAAGGTGATGGCTTGGCAATCGCTCTGCTGGTACATGAATCTCACCTCCCATAGTCTAGTGGTGGTTATGTGCTGAGCCAGAGCAGCAGAGCTGAGCTCAGCTGGGGCAGAGGCTTAGGTTCTGGTTCTTTTTGGGTAGTCATGGAGTGCCAGCTAAACAGTTAAGCACATTAAAAAACCCACTGATACGGATGAGTCCTAAATTTTAGCTTCATGTAGGTGATGGTAAGCAATAGAATAATACCATGGTTGATCCTAAAGCCTACAAATCCCTTGGTTCTATGCAAAAATATTGTTCAAAGCCATGCTCTGAACTCCAGATTGCCGAATGCAGCATTGCTGATCGTATTTCTGAAACCCTGGGAAAATCTTCCTCCAGTCCAGGGGTGTTCTATGTGGTATTAATGTAAAAGAGTTGCTAGAATCTTGCAAATATCCAATTCTCTCATTGAAACCAAACCAAAGAAAACCAAACCCTGGAAATGTCATTTCTGAATCATGGAAGGAAATGTATACATCATCCATCCTCAACTTCTGTCCTTATGTTAATAACTTATGATTTCCTGCTCGTTCCTTGGGAAAGAAGATAAAAAAGAACATGTAGAAAGAAAGAAGATGATGTAGAAATAGTGATTGGGAAGTTCGATACCCCTTGACTGATGACTAGATTTTATGGCTGCTTCTTGTCTCCATTAACCGGCTAATTGAAATAGTGTATGATGCAGCGGTTTTATTTGGGTTGTGATGGGCCTTCTGCAAAGGCTGGAGATGGAGGAAGTATTTTCAAACCAAGTTAACACGTATCCCATTGCTGGGGGGGTTGGTAAACAGTGTAGCTGGGAAAATTGTTCACTTAGTTCTGTGACACTCAACCCACTTCTGACCTCAAGTGTTATCTGCTTTCGTGACCCACTCACTGCTTTTCTTCACTGGTGTGTGCATCCAGTGTGTGTTAGCAATACAGAGTGATTGAGTTCTCATCAAGAAGACCCAAAAGGAAAGAACAGGTCTCTCCAGCCTGGACGCTGAGGATGGGCTAGAAGTGCACTAACTCACTGGACTGCTGTGTGCATGGGCCATGGGATCTGCATATGGAGAACAACGAGAAGCCCAACCACTGCTATGGCCAACATCTTCTTCCGTCTTATCCCTCATGTACCCCAGGCCTTCCTCCCACCACCCCACGCTACCACCTGCTCCACAATAGCAAGTCAGATGACAAAGCAGACCCTCAACCACTATTGGAGCTGCTGCTAGCCTGAGGCTCTCACAGAACACCCAGAAGTTCAGCAGATGTTGCCAGCACTAAGGCTTTCCATGGTCTTTGTATGGGAATGGGCAGCAGCCCTTGGCTGGACGCCCGTTCTTAATGCAGAGGGCTTAAGGCTTTTCGCACCAGCTAATTTTTTTGTGCACTTCCATATGAGGTGAAATGGCACTGACAGAATGGCATTGATTGCTCTATAAACCTCTACAAAAATAGCTTTGTGAGGCTTGCTGGTGTGAAAGGCACACACGCGAGAAAGAATAAAAAAGCATGAAGTACAGAAATGCTTCGATTAGTAACTTATGATGGTTCTGTACTCCCCTCCTGCTTCTCAGCACTTCAGGTGTTCTCTTCAGCTGTGCAGTTCTTCCAAAGCAAAACCTTTAAAACCAGAATGCACAAGCCAGGAGCTGATTTCATTACAGCGAGCAGGACCAGGGGCTGTGATGTTATTCACCAACCATCTGAATAACTAGATAAAATTGATGGTTGCCTTACAGTTTGATTAGATTTTGTGTCAGTTTTTACACTGACAGATTTAAAGAAAAGTAATAAAAAGACAATGTAATTTAAAAATCAATAATGTGGAGGGGAGGGAATGCAGACAGGGATGTTTTGCATAAAGGGTACCAGTGTATTGTGATGTTTAGTTTCCTCTTTTACCCTTTTTTAACATTTAAACAGATTTCTAAGGATTTGTATGTCTTATAATGACTACAGCCCCTTTGCTCAGCTCATTTCCATTCNTTTCTTTTATTTTTTCTCTTAACATGCTCCTCAGATCTTTTTTCTGCGAGGAAGTTTGATTATGCCCTAATCCAAACGGCCAGTACAATCTATTTTAATCCAATTAACCAATTCAAACTATGCTGGGTGTCATAATCCATTTCTTAATCCAATTAGCTGTTGTTCTGAATGTGGGTGAGGACTCTGCAGAGCACAGGCTGTTGTTCATTTTCAATTTCAGAACGTAAAGTGATGTTGCAAGCTAGTTTAGCCCATTTCTCTGGTGGCCCAAACAAGGAATGAAAGCAAAAGATGTCAGTACTGTTTGCATTTTTCCTGGGTTTGATCTATTTTATCAATATTTAAAGTCAGTGGGACTCGATTCTCATGACCAGATTGGATTTGCCTCTTGGATTATTTATTTTTTTTCATGAAACTGAATTTAAATATGTCACTTGCTGGAGACCGGCAAAAAATTACTTGTACATTTATCTGGTTTCACTGGGGGTGCTCAGCTTGCGACGGTTCAAGGCTTCTCGATGAAAATCAGGCCCCTTTCAAAGAAATGCAAAGTGACTCTCTCAGTTTCACAATCAGTTATGAAATCTTGCCCTTTGTATTTTCCCTTTTCAAGGTAGTAGGTTGAGCTGTTCATCCAGGGAAATGCAAGCTTGGATCTCACTGAAACATTTCAGCTACTTCCCTGTCTGACTGAGCCTTGAATATTTATGAACGTTTCTAGTAATTTCAGGATTATATTCAGTTCTTGATGCTGAATACCAGGTTTCTGAGTAATACAGTTTAATTTCTGCTTTTACCCAACATATAAAAAATGCAGAGAATTTCAGAGTGCATGCTTTACGGAGCTCAGGGAAATACCCGCTTCATTCGCTAATGCAATTTTCTAGCAAGAAGCCACTGACTCTATGGTCAAAGATATCGTAGCCCACAAATGGTGTTTCAAGGCCACCTTGCTTTGTTAAAGTCACATTCGCCTTTAAGGCAACTGCAATTTCCAGTGTGATTTTCCTTTAGACAAGTAATACAGTCTGGTCTGGAAAGGACTTGCTGTTCTTTTCTATAAAAAACCTCAGGAAGAGTTAAAGTGCAACAGGACTGTTCCAAACTGTTTTCCACAGACTGAATTTATGGTGTGTACCTGTACTTGAAATGTAGGTCCAAAAGTGTCTGCAGAGTGCACCTCAGCAATATATGCTCCCTTTGCAAATATTTCCCTTATAGTGGCATCTGAGAATGCATGCCTCGAGCTTGCTGCAATGAGACTCTAAAAGGAATTCTGAATCTTCCTTTTTCCTCAGCATAAACAACAAACAATATCTTCTAGATAATTTATTTATATTCAAAGTAAATAACAACCCAAACACAACCTTTAGCAAGAAAGAAAGGGATTGCTGTAAGAGAACCAAAAGGTCCCTCTCGTAATCTGAACACAGAACCTTTCTATCTTGCTGTCATATTTGCTGTAGATACAACACTGATAATTTCTCATCATGAATCAAAGTCTGGGTATGTGGCACAGTCAACCACATCACAGAATCATTAAGGTTGGAAGAGACCTCCAGGATCACCAAGTCCTACTGCCAACCTGACACCACCAGGCCCACTAAATCCTGTTTTCAAGGGCCACGTTTTTGGGCTACAAGATTTTTGGACACCTCCAGGGATGGCGACTCCACCACCTCCCTGGGCAACCTGTTCAGGTTTCCTCTTGTCCAATCTAAACCCCCCCGGCACAGCTTGAGGCTGTTTCCTCGAGTTCTGTCAGCAGCAGCTCGGGAGAAGCCATCTCCTTTCAGGAGCTGCCAAGGGCGGCGGGGTCTCCCCTCAGCCTCCTTCTCTCCAGAGCGAGTAACCGTTCGTTTATCTGTTGCTCAGTGTTCGTTTATCTGTTTATCAGTACAGTTGGAACGATGCGGAGATTAACGCGGCCGACAGGCAAACTGCCCGAGCGGCCCGTGTGTCCGCAGCGATGCCGAACCGCCCGCGCGGGGCGGAGGATGGGTCGCGCGCCCGAGCTCGCTCCGTTCCCGCTCTTGCGGAGGGGAGGAAGGGCTCGCGGCCAGCTCGCGCGGGAGGCAGTTCCCGCCTCAGGGGCGGCTGTGAGCGGGAGGCGGGAGGGGGCCGTCAGGGCTCGCTGTCGGCGTCAGCTCAGCCCGCTGTCAGCCCACAGGCCCAGGACTTTCTCCAGAGAGCAGCTCTCCAGACACTCTTCCCCAAGCCTGCAGCGTTACATGGGGTTGTTGTGACCAAAGCGTAGGGGCGGCGCTCGGCCTCGTTAGCCTCACACAACCGACAAAAGCTCTGCAGAGCGTTCCTGCCCTCGAGCGGGTCGGAAAGGCTGGCTGTGAGCCTGGTGAACTTTATCAACGTGGGAAAATACTGCATGAAATAATCAACTTGCAAATAAATGTTTGACATTAATAACAGGATTCTCCAAGGACCTGAAGGTGCTAGTATGCCAGGCATTTCCATGGATCCTGAACAGTGCCCAAGTTTCTGAGGATCATAGAATCATTAGGGATCAGAAGGGACCTCAAAAGATCATCAAGTCCAATTCCCCTGCCACAGCAGGATCACCCAGACCAAGTCCAGGTGGGTCTGGAATGTCTCCAGAGAAGGAGACTCCACAAACCCCCTGGGCAGCCTGGTCCAGTGCTCCGGGACCTTCCCTGGGAAGAAGGTCCTGCTGAGATTGAGATGGAACCTCTTCTGTTCCAGCTGGCACCCAGTGCCCCTTGTCCTATCACCTGATGACCTTGAGAAGAGCCTGGCTCCATCCTCCTGACACCCACCCCTCACAGATTTAGAGCCATGAATGAGGTGCCCCCTCAGCCTCCTCTTCAAGCTCAAGAGCCCCAGCTCCCTCAGCCTTTCTTCATAAAGGAGCTGCTCTCCTTCTTTCATCATCTTCATTGCTCTACACTGGACACCCTCCAGCAGCTCTGTGTCTTTCTTGAACTGAGGGACCCAGAACTGGACACAGTACTCCAGATGTGGTCTCACCAGGGCAGAGCAGAGGGGAAAAAGAACCTCTCTTGATCTGCTAACCACCCCCCTTCTGATCCACCTCAGAATGTTGTTGGCCTTCTTGGCTGCAAGAACACATTGCTGGCTCAGAGTGATCCTGCTGTCCACTACAACACACACACCCCACCGCCCCCTCGCCGGTCCCTTTCTCCTACACTGCTCTCCAACAGGTCAGTCCCCAACCTGTACTGATACTGGGATTGTTCTTGCCCAGATGCAAGACTCTGTCCTGACTCTTGTGTTATCTCATTAAATTTCTCTCTGCCCAGCTCTCCAGCCTGTCCAACTCTTGCTGAATGGCGGCACAGTCTGCTGGGGTATCAGCAACAGCACCCAGCTTTGTGTCATCAGCAAACTTGCTGATTGTGCACCCTAATCATACCACGAGTCTGAGAGCCTGGAGGCTTACCAGACTGATAAAGGGTGGAGTTCAGCTCCAGATTAAGGTTTATAAATTAGTATCTGCCTAGATATCTAATGGGCTATGGACATGCGTCTGTCTACCTGTAGGCTGGTTTCAGTGTACTTAGCAGAGATGATCAGAAAGACCACTGGACATAATCACAGCATGCAAGTCACACAGTTGAAGCCTACACAGGGATGTGCCTTTTGGCCACTGTTTGCGTTGATGTTTACGCAAAACTCTTCTACTTCCTTCAGATCATACAGTATCCTGCATTGTTGATGATACATGACTTATTTTCAAGAAGAATGTACAAGGATATAGTAATACAGGTTAGCTGCAGCCATGAATTTTATGAACAGCTTGATGGAAACCACATTAAGTGGCAACATCAGCCCACAAATCAGCTTTGCAATGCTCTTACTCCATGCTGGTGTTGGGGGTGATTCACTATGAATTTGCTTTTCATGGTCACTGTTTCATGCAGTGTCATTTATCAACATACCAACTACTCATGCTGCAGAAAACGTTGCTGTTATGTTTTAGCAATATTAACAACTAGCGTTCTACAATGCTGTTCATGTTAGCAAACTAAGTACTGTAAATAACATCACAAAGCCTGCAGTAATTGTCCTTTTTGTAATGTGCCTGTTCTCAGTGCGATCATCCAGGTCATAAAACTGTCCTATCATGACTCACTGTGCATTGTGTCGAACAGTAAGAGAATTTCTACTGAACCCAAAATGGGTTAAAGTGCAGCACAAGCAGAGGAAGATCTGGATGTAAAGTACAGTAAAAATACAGTAAAGAAAGAGATTCCCCTTATTTGGGAAAAAATATTATTGAGAATTATGCATAGGAGAGTCATATGAGGAAAAAGTATGGGCTGTTGGAATGTAAATATTAACTGTAAAGAAAGAGAGAGCTTTGTTGTTTTCTTCCCTCATTCTGACAAAGTGGTAGGATCATGTATCCCATGGCTCCTGCAATCTGAATGAATTTTTCAGTTATTTGGTTGTCCCCTGATTTGCAGTTCTCCTACTTGAAGACTGCATCTAAAATAGGGCTGGACCTTTTCTCTAACACTTGCTGCACCCTCTTTCCAGAAAGGCACCAATATCTTAGAGTCTTTCTATAGATTCTGTTCCTTTCTGTCTCTCCCTCTGCTTAACCCTTCAGCCTATTTTTCTACCCATATTCTGAGAAGCTCTGTATTCTGTCTTCTCAGGAAACATTTAGCTACTCATTAGCCTTTACATTTTCATGTTCTGAGCTTGGAAAAATAAACATAACATCTTATTAGCAGACAGGATGCCATGTCCTTGAGGTTAATAATTTCGCCCATTACCTTTGAAGAGCTGGCCTAAGTTTTTGTCCTGGGAAGCCAAGTGTTGCTTCCTAATTAGTCTTCTCTGCATCCCAATGTAGTTTAAATCAATACACACAGAAAAAAATTCTTGAGCTCAATACAGCTTTGCTGACTGGTCATAGAAAGTACTCACCATAACAGCCTTAAAGCAGACACATATTTTGTTCAAGTCTGTAAAATGATATCAAAATAAGGGCACTCCAGCAGCAGACAGTGAACCTTTTCTTATGTCCTTATTGCACCCCTATTTTGTACAAAGAGAAGCTGATGACCTTGCCACAGCCTCTTGCTGTGGAATAGGGCCCCCTGACACTGTCAACAGAAGTATGTTCAGTTCTCCCTGTTGTGATATCTTTGAATGCTGTGTACAGGTTACCACTTTCAAACCTCAAGATGAAAGTAAGGGAAATCTTTTAATTTTAAAAGCTAACAAAACTGAAAAACATTTGTGTTAAAATTTTTAATTCTTATGAGAAACCATAAAAAGCACAGGAGATTTTTAGCAGAAGAGCAAGTTCTGTATGAGAAGAGTAGCCCTGTAAAGAACTACATACTTTACCAGTTCACATGTAGCAGTACACTAAATATCTAGGTTAGAAAACTGTACAGGTCATCTACTAGGACATCACTACAGGATGTTTAGGATGTGTCTAGACTACAAATTCCTCTCAAACTCAACACATTATATAAATGGAAAGACCAAAACCATAACTATGAGGTGTCCAAGAAAGAAAGGCAAAGATAGGGGGAAAAGCTTTAAAATGGACATCATAAATTATTTAAGTCCTGGAATTTACAATCTTTAATTTTTAGAGAGTCTGAGGTTGAAGGGCATAAGAAGCAGGACAAAGAGACATGCTGTTGGTTAGTGTGTATTTTTAGCCAAAGCTAAACTCCAGAAGAGTTATATTCTTATATTCCTACATTTTTAGCTTGACAAATATCCCTAGAGATAAATATTAGCTTTATAAGAAACCTTGGGATACAGAAGACTCCTATGGACACTGAAAATACATAGAAAACCCGAGGAAATTAGAAAACCATGCTGAGTTGGCAGCTGGGAGATATGTGAGACATCTCAAAATGACATAATAGATGTTTTACATTTAGGATATAGATATATATCTATTTCCTTGTAATGCTTTAGCTAATTTGAGTGTTTCCTGCAGAAAAGCTTGAAGTTTGGCTTTAATTAAAACGTCTTGAGGCCTTCCTTTCTAAGTTGTTTATTGCCTGAAAATCCATAAATGGCCAGGTTGAACCCTCCCTTTGTGTGTGATGATTTAAATGGGAGCTCTTGGTTGAAATATGGTTGAGGTCTCTGACCCACAACATTGGTGGCAGCAGTGGGATGTGTGGGGCTCTGACTGAGGACTCCCACAACATGCTACGCCGCAGTTAAGGCCAATACACTCATAGGTATAGGATACTAGGTATAACTGAATACTGCAGTTGAGCCCATTATATTCAGCTGTACCTGTTGGTAAACTAAGAGGAAAAATTTTCCCTGAATGTTAAAACAAATGATATGTTTTAGATTAGTTTCTGGAACAAGTGGAATGACTCTTCAGATTTCAAAATTAACTAAGACAGTCTGTAATAGTTTTGAACAAATAATAAGTAGCCTAAGTAGGCTTCTTTGGCCATGCCCAATGTCTAAATCAGAGCTGGTTTTCTAATCTTCTCTCTGTTTAAAATTAAAAAATGTATACCATGTTTTTATTTAGTTAATTAAATATGTTTTCAGCATTTTCATTTTGCTTTGTGGCACTAATGACTTCAGCCTGCTTTGTGATATTGGTGAGAACAACGTGTTGGATGACCAAGCAAATATAGAATAGTCAACTAAGCTATTTATCTTTCAGGCAGCCTAAGGTACGAGGAGAGTAAATGCAGCACAGACTGGAGAATCTGCTCAGCTTTTGCCGCTGTAAGGTATGTTCAGAGACACGGTATTATGAATAGCTATGAGTAACAGACTGCTACAGATGCATAGAGATGCTCCAGAAGAAGCTGTGTTACAATTTAATCTCAAAGAAGATTCCAGGCAGTTTAGTTTATCTTTCTAAGGTCTCTGGATGGGCTTCAGACAGTGTTTTTGATACTTAAAAGAGTAAAAGTAAGCTGATTCTTTTTCCTTCTTAGCAAAGTGGCTACATGAATACATACAGTAGATGGTGTAGTTTGTTAAAGGTCTGAGGTTAAGAACTGTTTGCATATTCTTTCCTGCTGGTTGCACTCTGAGCCAGGCGGTACCCTCTGAACATGGCAAGAGGAGGTAATCACTTCAGGAAAAGCACCCAAAGAAATATCTGACAAAATCGACCCACAACATTGGTGGGATATGGGCTGAAGATACGTTCAAAACAGCAAGTCTTACAACATGTGCATGGTGCTTTGGAAATTGATTAAGTTTTGAATACAATGTTAAGATATTGGCCCAGTCTCTAGCATGATTAGTTAGGGTGGATCAGAGATGTTCCTAATAAGTAATTTTAGAGACCTGCAGAAACGCTGGGGTAGGTCATAAGAAATGCTGAGTTCAGTCAGACTAGGGATCCATCTTGAACAGTATACTGTCTGTGTTATACTGATTTAACAAAAGTTGACAAGGGATAAAAATGGATAAAAAGCAAGTAGCTATCACACCTTTCACAGGATGTGTGGAAGCTTGGGGTAGGAAGAGAAGAGTATATACGGTTATGTCTCTGCTTGTTTAATGAAAAATCCACAGAGTATAATAAACCTCATTTCCATGAAATTAGCATATGGGTAAGGCTTTGTAGGATCTAAGGAAGGCACTTTGTTTGAACACAGGGTATCAAAATCCTCATTTGAAATCTTTAATTAACTTTCTCCCCTCTTCATTATCAATCACTTATTTCAAATATTCATAGACTCAATAAGCTTCTTCTGGTGCCTAAGAGATAAGACATTTAAGAAATAAAGAGTCAAAGTCAGTGTTGCTTTTATTTGTACTGCATTTGAATTTGACCAGAATGTGTTGGGGTTTTTTATTAAAGATTCAAGTGAACAGAGTACTAAAGCTGATTTGGTTATATGCATCCTGGGGATGAAGAATATGAATGTTCACATGTGGTCTCTGAATGAAAGCCTGATAAACATGCATAGACCAAGACTTTAATGTCATATAATGCACACAAAATTTATCTGGGCATTGTTTTAACAGATTGACATGAAATCTCTCAGGGTATTCTATTATCAGATTCAATCTTGTAATGTAATTGAGGTGCTATAGGAAGTTATTGGCAAATCGGAGTACCTGACAAAACCCTAAAGTCCATGTGAGTTTTGGTATCTCATGCACTGTCTTAGCCAGTAAAAATGGTAATCTTCATTATAGTTTCTCTCTACATAATTCCTCTTCTTCACTGTATTTTCCTACACAACATGAAGGTACCTTTCTAAACAATCTCTTCAGTTTTGATTTTTGACTTACTATTAATTTTGATGTGCAATGCCATGAAGTACTGTGACTAGGGATTAAGAATTAATGAAATGGGATTAAAAGTGGTTTTTAAAATAGAAGATTTTATCACGATCTTCTCTATCCTCAGGTTTTCAAATGCATTCCCTGACCAGGATGTTCAATAATTAATTTTAAATAAATAAAGGATGTTTTCATGTAGTCACTTTACTCTAGGAGCTTTGAACCCCAGGATAAGCACTACAGCACTATGAGATGTGTAATTAAATTGTTACGGCAGGCAGCTTAGTTGTCTTGAAGTCATCTGAGTAGCTATTGATAGATCACATTTAGCCTCGGAAAATGTATTAGAACAGATGAATATTCAGTTTAAACTCATAACTAGGTCATGAGCTTCAAGAGAACCTCTTTGACTTGGAGAAAACCTCAGTTGAATTTGTTACTTACAGATCTGGTATCGGAATAGAAGGACAATTTTAGCAAAAGGAAAAATGAGTACAGTTTTAAATTCAGATGAATGATACATGGTTCTAGCCACAATTAGCAAACGTGCTTATTGTTAGAAAACAGAGAGTGAATGTTCCCTCATTTATGGAAAATTGGCACGTGCAACTTATAACTCACGACAAAATTTATAGAGCTTTCAGTAGAGTCCTGGTAATTATTACTGAACTATTCATTATTGATCTCATTTGGAATGTTAATGAATTGAAATCCAGCTTGTTGAAATGTAAAAACAACTATCAAAAATTCTATTGTTTTCAGTAATTGTGCACTCGTTGAAACCAATGGAAATGTTCCTACTACCGTCAAGAAATCCCAGATCTAGCTGATCCATCTGAATGTGGTTCCATAGTTGTTTTTGTGCCTGATGAATTACTGTTTAACTCCGTGATGTCTTTAGTAGCATATGTGTGACATGGTCTGCGACAACATCCTGGAGCCTACCTCATCCATGGCTGTTAAAGCTTAAGCAAATAGAAATAATATGTTGAAATTTTTGGTAACTGTCAGAAGGATGTCTGTCCAAGTGCTGTGGAAAATGCAGTATAGTGAGAACTAATACATTTGGGCTTTGGGTTTGTTCATTGCAAGAGTTAGTATATCCCTGCATGCATAACAAGAACATTTCCAGTGTAAGGAGGTAGTGAAGTATCAGGAGCTAGGCAAAATATATGCAAGTCTAATGGCTTGCTGTTACATCCTATTTTGTTGGTTGAAAGGAAAAGATATAAATTCAATAAAAGACTTACAAATAGGATTTAAGTACTAGAAACTATGTTTTATGGTAAAACCCCTCCACAGATTTGGTTTGCTCAAGGGGTATATAAGAGGTAACTTACGTACGAAGTGCCTGCATGAAGGTAGGATTCTATTAGCAGAAAACTCTTAGACCCTGCAGACGCAGGCTGTAAAACATACTCTTAATATATGAAAATAAAAGATTGAGCAATTTGGGCTCTAAATAACATGCATATTTTTAAATCAAGTATGTGCTTAACTATTGGAGCACATGGCCAATGGACATGAAGATTTTTGATTTCTTCATGATGCCCTTGCTCATGTTGTCTGTGATCACACATGTCCAAAGATGCGTGCTAATTCAGGTTGCCTGTATCTGGCACTGACAGTGGGAATTACTGTATGAGGTTTTATGGGTTGCTATAGGCATAATGCAGATGCTGTTGTGCTATTTGCCCTTTACACTAATACTTTGAGAATAGGCATTTTCATAATCTGGATGTTAATATTAGTCATACTTAGATCATTAGCCATAATGATTGTCATACTCTTACAGCTTCATAATGACATAATTTCAGTTGCCAGACAGGAAAAAAAGGTTTCTCATTTTCTTGTTGTGCTGGACTCAGCACTACAGTATTCATGTGTTTTCCTGTGCAGTGAGAAACACGGTTGCCAACCTTTGAATATGTTACACATGTCAAAAAAAAGTCATTAGGTTTAAAAAAGCCTAGATTTTGACCTTAATTTCTGTCATCTTGAATTACTGCTTTTGCCAGCAAACTTCACTTTAACACAGCCTTGCCTGCATAGTAAATTGTGAGGAGGTTTAAGTGGAACACAGTAGATCAGATGGGACAAATAAGAGAAAGCAACATTGCAGAAAGGGTCTGTGGACAAGAAGCTTTATGCAAGTCAGGAGTGGACTGTGAGCAGAGTCGAAGGCAAGCATTGTATGGGGCTGCACTAAGAATGTAGCCAGCCAGTCCAGACAAGTGTTTGTTGACGATCAGCATTTGTGAGGTTACACTTGTATGCAGTTCGGGGCTACCTATTACACAAAGGTGTTGAAAGAGCAAGAGGCTGAGGAGGCTGGCTTTGAATCACTTAAAGGTCTGAGATGAGATTGACTGATTAATTCAAAACTACATATGAAGTCACAGCCAAAAACAAAGCCTGGTTCCATTTGGGGAAATCCCAACAAGACACATTTAATTCATACAGCATAAAAACCTAAACATAAAGAGATACAGACAATAATCACATGTTCTTACATACTTGGGCTGAGTTGCTACCTGCTTCCCCTTAGATGGAAGAACATCCAGCAATTTTTTTTCATGTGGAAACACAATGTCTATGTTTCAGTCAGGGCCAGAGGTTCCTCTAAGGTTAAGTTCCTTTCTCTGTGTACTCCAAGGCTGTCCTGTTTCACTGTGCTGAGTCACAGGTGTCATAGATAGGACTCTCTTCCTCTGTTTCACCAGACTATGGATTAGCAGGCAGACATCTCCCCCATTCATCTCCGATGTTACAAACTCCTACTCTTTCCTCCATCACTACACCTCAGTGGCAGGATGACTGCTGTCTGCAGCTCACTCCAGTGACATGTGTTTTCTTTCTGAACAGACAATTGCCCCACACCAAACAGGAAACAGGAAACTCCAAGCTAGCAGCACTATTTTTTTTGCACCCAAATATGCTTTTGTTCACAGAGGCGCACCATTAGCTCAAACTTCAGAGGCGGGAACAGCTGGGTGAATTCCAAACTGCTTATCACCAGTTGCCATAGCAACTCCCCAATCCCTCAGACAAAGAAACCCACCCAAATTCTAACTACAACACGTTCTTCCTTACCATTTGATATATTTGCATAATCTTAGCTATTTTGGGGCATCCTGGCATTTTTTTCATGTCTGCATGCAATCATTATTATAAGTTAATATTGGTGCACCATGAATTTCATTACCAGCTTGTGTATGACCCTCTGCTGCAAGTGTTCTGTCTCCTGTTTAAGAAATGTTTATCCTGTGTTATACATTAACTTCTTTCTGAGGCTTACTAATAACCTAGACATTGCTTCTCTGCCGTCCTTTGGTATGAATGCAGCACTCTGTTTCTTTCTAAATGTAGAGACACAATATTTACCAGGAATTTCTGTTCTTCCCATAGCATCACTACTGTTTTGCAGTCTTCCATTGGTAATGGGCATTTATAAGATTTACTTTCTTCCAAATCCTCCTTCTAATTTTATTTTTTTAAAATATCTTTAGCTCTGCTATTCTGGATATTCCACTGGTGCTGTAATCTACTTTTGCCAGTCCATAGCTCTTAGACTGTTCACTGTTTCATATTTTTCTATGAATTACTGTGTTCTTAAAATTTCTTAATCTTGTTGTGGCCAGTGAATGAAGAAAAATCTTGTAGCTATGATTTGCTCCATTGTTGGCAGTGGCACTGGGGAACTCTGGAGGGTTTTATTCAATTTTTTTTATGTCAGCATTTTGTCTTCTAATATTTTTTTTCTCAATTTGTTCAGATTTTTTTTAATACAAACTTGTTTGAAACATTATGTGTTTTCTTTGTGGATCAGCATTTGTTGCAGTGATTATTCTTATTGAATATGAGTTCATGATCCCCAGTTTCTAGGCAACCATCTTGTTAATAACCCATGGTTTTTCAGGTTTATGTGGCACAGTGAAGTCCAAAATTCGGTTACATTTTCTTCCTGTAATTCCTTGTGCATTATAAAATCATGGTTCATAATTCTAGGAATTATGAAGAAGTTTCATTAGCAGTTTCATGATGTCATTGCCTGTGTTTTTCAAATTCATGTCCCTGTAACAGCATGGTTTCTCTTTTTGCTCATTATCAACAGATACTCTGGAAAAATCCATTCTCACAATTTAGAGGACAGTTACAGCCAGTAGTGGATTCTCTTTGATTAGCTATATTAACTAGCACATTGATCTATGTGCTTCATGATCCTTGGGTTGGAATCGTTGATAAAGTGTGAACTCTCTGAGAGTTCAGATTCTGCCTGTACCATTATCCTTTGTACCACTATAAAGCAAATTGTCCCTATTTGCATGTACTAATGATGGGATGTATCTCAGCAAGTTGTGACAATGTCAGTTATATCACCTCTCTTCTTCATCATCAAGTGTTTCTAATTCTTTCATTGTATACCTCTATCTTATTTACAGTCTATAATAATGACTGCCATACACCACTATCAAACAGTTACTTGTGTCAGCGTGCACTGGGCTGAAAAATAAGAGTTTGGGTCATTCACTTTATTTCTCGTTGTGCCAGTCCTGCTTCCCTTAGTGAAGAAAGCATCTAAAACCAGATCATGGAAGGATTTTCTTCATCATCTACTCCTTAAGTCGTGCTTAGAGACAAGTCTAAAGAATTTTCATATGTTGGCATTTTGGGTCATTTTGACAACGACCAGGTTTGCTAGTGTCGGGTTGTGGAAGAGAGTCTTTGCTCAGGAGTTTGTGGGGCTCGTTGGCAGGAGTTTAGACTAGACTTGAGTTGGGGGAGAAATAATATATTTGCCTATGACAAGCAGTGGGGTTGAGGTTAGAAGGACAGGATGCTGCTGGTGAGGGCTTTCAGCCTGTTGCTCTGAGGTGTGCTGGGGACAGTGCAGCACTGTTGATGTCTTACAGAGATGAGCTGGGGCACTATTTCAGCCCATATAAGGCATCTGCCTCATCTTGTTGCTGAATACTGCTGTGAAGTATTGTGCACATACATTTCTCCATTTCACAAATAGAACTAAGGGCACCAGTACTTCAAGAGATAGGTCTTCATACAGGACTTGTGATAGGATGAACTGCAAATGTGGAGTGGGATGTGGTACTCTGTTAATGACTGTACCCCACTGAAGTCACGGAAATATTTTTGCTGATTTCAGGATGAGATTGTTGGAACTGGATGGAAGTTTCTTTGAGATCTTTGAGAAAATTGTTATGATTTACTTGAAACCATGTGGTCTGTACTACACTGAATTTTACAGAAGTAATCTACCTACAGCATACTTCTAGTTATTTGTAACACCGAAATCTAAGAAATTAAGACCCCAAACAAGTGTTAACACTGGGAGAATGTGACTTACCACAGTAATAACTAATTACAAAGGGAAAATGGAAATGAGTAGTTGTGTTGTAACAAACTACAGAAGATGGCACTGTAGACTAGATCCTTAAAATGTTCTATTTCTCCTACCTTATATTAAACACTGGGTTATAAAAACATAACAATGTACTATTATATCTCATTTCTAAGTGCATATTCACACAGAACTAAATGCCATGTTCCATGATTTTAAAATATGTGCTCCTGGAAGTTCTGTCACCAACTTTGAAACCGGTGAAGGTCTGGCCTGATAGTTGCCTGATAGTTGTTACAGCTTGTGGCAACTGAAGAGCTAAAAAAACTTAGGAGGTAGTAGCTCATTTGAATAAATGAATTGTATGCAAGTGTTCTTATGAGGTACAGTGATCATTCTTTAGCTGTGCAGGTAAATGTGAAAATGACTGTAGTTTATTTGAGCTGGATGTTTTTCTCTAAAGAAGATTGACCAACAGGTTCTTTGGGAATTACAGTCTGCTTCTGCAATACTATTGGTAAATATTCATTTATAATATGGTGCTATTGAACTAAAAGTTGAAAAGCAGCTTCTTTAATATCATATCATTTCCTGAGGGTAAGGAGGAAGAAGTTTACACAATCATCAAATGGAGAAATTAAAAATCACCACAGGGGATTAACTCCTGTAATGATAGATGCAGTGCATTCATGCGAAATGGCTTGATTAAAACAACAACTGACATTCAATAAATAGGCTTAAGTCCTGGCTTTTCTTCTGGCTACTCCACTAAAAGGGTCCTTGAATTGAACACTGAGGTCGATAGGTAGCACTTTAAAAAATATCAATCTACATTCTGTGAGAGTTGAGTATGTAAATGTTTATAGTCCAAAGATAGGGAAGATTGAGGAGTGTGGAGATTTTGAATCTTGTTTTGTCTTTTGTATACAACTGTCAGTTTTCCATATTGAAGCTGAAAAGTTTCACTGTGTCTGTAATGAAAAATGAAAGATGGACAACTACAGAGAAAGATCCTTTTACTGTTATTTAGTTGATTCCAATCCCCTGTAAAATTCATTACAGACTTCATTGCAGAAATGACAGAGAAGGGTGTCATCAGTCTCTTGTTGCCTTCCTCCCTGTTAGCATGGCTCACAGTCCTTTGAGCACAGAACACATCTTTGCCCTCCTATAGGAAGGTAGGTTTTTCATGATCTTCCCGTGGCTGGAGCCACAGCACATGCATATACTGTTTACCCCTGACATATGCTCCTGCATCATCCTCAGGTGTGCAGTGCCAGTAAACTCCGTTCCCTCGCATGGCCCCTCTGACTTTACTGTTCAGGAACATGGGTAGTAGTCACAGCACTTTAAGATCACCTCCTTTTTCATTGTTATTTAATGCTTTTTTTTGCTCTGAAGATCAGAAGTCTCACTTTCTCAGCTGAAAAGTGGATACCACAAGCATTGTCAGGTAATGGAAAGCAGATCTGCTGTCAACATTCTCACAGAAAGGTGGGGTGAAGAGGCTGAGAACCTAAGAGTGATCTGGAGCACTTCCAAGAAGAAATCTAATGCACAAAGAGTTGTGGAAGTACTTGACACTGCCCTTTTTCCACTATTGAAACTCTGCTCATTCTCTGCATGAGGTGGTGCGTTTATTGCTAACTATCCGTCAGACTACAGCATCAAAACATCAGCAGTAATAGCATTCACACTGCTGGCCTTGACATTGAAGTTAATCTTAAAACCGCTCATTTTCCTATACCACTTTATGTAACCAGACCTTAGATGCGATGATGGTTTACTGTCAGGTTTTGTTCTGCTGTGTTTCAGGACGGCGTATTACTTCACAGCTGAGAAAATGTTCATTTGCCCTTTGTCTTACAAAGGTCCATGTTAGAAGCACCTACCATTTGTCAAATGAAACTCTTATCAGTAGCACCTATTTTTGGGTATCCTTTGAAACCTTAGCATAAGTACTAACATTGCAGCTGTATAGACGTTCTCACCTTGCGAGGCTGTGGCTCAGGAACTTACAATCTCCATCACAATACTGATAGACCTTCTAGCATTGGTTTGGTTTGGTTTTCTGTTCTGCAGAAAATTTGAACTGTTAGTATTATAAGCCAAGTTTACTGGGCTGGATTCTAGATTCCTTTCACTAAACTGAGAGCAGGGTGTGTTGATCAAAATTAACAGAAATAACATATGTGATTGGATGGTCATTTTGACAGCTGGGCTGAAAACAAAACCACTAATCACTAATGATGAACTGCTATTTTCCCCTTTCTATGCACTGGCTTTGTGACTCCTCCAGGAAAGTGCTGTGTGTTTACAATGACAAATAGACAGGGCTGACGTACAACTTTGTACTTTACCCAAAAGATGGTATGGTGAGCAGTGCAAAGCTTTGTCTTGAAGGAGAAATTGGCTGTGTATTGCCTGAAGAAAGAAGGCCATACGCTTAATCTTTGGCAACAGTTCCTGTTGCTTTTAAATGTTCCTGACTGTTTTTCCAGGCTAAAACAGAGCTACTTCAGATCTGTCTGACCAGCTAACAGCATACTATGGTATACAAACTTTTAGTGATTTATGAGTCATTTCAAGATAGGATGACCCAGGATGTCACATTGTGCTGCGGCTACCGTTAGTAGTAGAACTATTTGCCACTGCTAATAGTGGTTTTATTCAGCGGAAAAAGGCCTCAGAACTCTTAAACTACAGTTTGCTTTGAGGTGAAAGCATTGCACAGCACTTCATGATGTTTTGAAATTTTAATTTGTATTGAGTTGTGTTGTGATGCCTGGGTTTGGACCAGGTAATGACGTGTTAGTTAAATTGCCTTTACATGCCACCTACACTCCATTCTGCCTCAAGGCTAACTCATATGTATGTCAGTCAGTTACACAACCTACAGGTGACTAAACTACATGTTAACATACTACAGTTCCAAATAGTCTAAACAGCCTGTAGAGAATAAAGATTTCCTATCCACGTTGTATAACTTGTTCCAGTACTTATCTGTCATTGTGGTCAGAAGTTTATTTAACAACTTGTATCTCATGTATTAAACATTAACTCGTTTGGATCGTAGCCAGTTCTGGTTGCAATGTGAACAGTGGATCATCTTTAAACCAGCATTAAGCATATTGGAAGGCTTACACCCTGTACAGCCTCAGTGCTGTTTAATTTCAGTAAAGATCCCTATTTCAGGTGTTCTTACGTGTGACTAGCCATTCCTATGTGTATGTTCAGTGCTAACATACTGTTTTGATACTTGCACTGTGAATCAGAATAGGTGCTCATAGAATTGAAAGGACAAACACAAAACCTCTCACAATAATTAAAACAATAGGGAAGGGACAAGTGAAAAACTGGACTTGAGAAAGCTAGCACTTCTGTAAAGAAAGGGCATGTGAGAATGGAGTCTATGTTATATCTTCTGGACTAGTTGTATTTTGAGGCTTTTTTCATCTTTTTCTCTGGCCATTACTTTGTGTAGGTCTTGTACTTAGAGAACTATAGAATTACTTTCATTGGAAGAGATATTTAAGGCCACCAAATCCAACTGTTAAACTAGAATCATATAGTCACCAGTCAATCATGTCACAGTATCACAGTAATGATGAGGCTGGAAAAGACCTTAAAGATCATCCAGTCCAACCTAAAACCAACCAAGTACACCTAACATCTAGATCATGCCACTCAGCACTTCATCCAGACTAATCTTGAACACCTCCAGGGATGATGTGGACATCATCCACAAACCTTTCTCTGTTCACAAACAGCAGCTCTAGCAGGTTTCTCACTCCAGCTGTGTCAGGCAGTTCTCTTCCATACATTCCAAGAGCTTTCTGGACTGTTTTCTCTCTGAAGTATTATATTTGCAGCGACATCTGCCAAGTTCAAGTCTCCCATGAGAGCAAATGGCAGTGATTGTAAAGTTGCTTATAGAGTATCTCATCTGCCTCTGAATCCTGATTGGGCCATCCCACTGTGTTATCTGCCTTGTTGACCTTAACCATGATTCTTACCCATGAACTTTCAAACCTACTGTCAACATCACAGTACGGGAATGTCAAAAGATGACAGTTCTCTAGGCCTGGCTCCACAACGGGTACGCAGAACAGCTTACACTCTGTTTCTTAATTATCACGTGATGGTCAATCATTCAAGAATGTACTCACTGTAACAGCACCTGCTGGCTGAGTTAATACTAGGATTGAAACACGTATCTTCTTGTTCAGTCTCCTGTCTACTCCACCATTTTTCACTTACTGTTTAGGCATTTCTCTCTTCTAATAAAACATTTTGCACTTTATTTAATGCACTTTTTAAAATATTTTTCAGGGATTCCTCAATTTACCTAGAAATAATTACAACCCTTTTCTCCAGAGTGTTCACAACATATCTAAACTTCTGTCACGTGCAGCTAAGTATTGGTGCTGGGCAAGGTTTAGTTCAGTATTTCTACGGAAGTGAATACTGGCAGGAATTATTTGATTCTGTGGAGCATTTCAGTTTTGACAGGGAACTAATGGCTCCATTGAAAATTCTCTGACCAGTTTCCCATATGAGTCACATATATCCAAATGCAGAACTCCAGAGGAGACAATGCTGCCTCTTCCCTGCTCCCTTGGATGCAAGCAGAGTTTACTGCCTCTCTCTGAGCTCATTGGTTGGCTTTTAAAAGTCTGTCATTATCTTCACCAAGAATAGTATTAACATTAGAAAACCTCCTCCAGCCTATCCTTTGTCTGCTGCCAGCTGCTATAGATCTGTCTGTCCCATTGAATTAAATTAGCACATCCAAAGGCAGTGTCTCTGAAGTGATTGACAAAAATTTTGCCATTGCTCATAGGAGAAGCAGGAATAGAAAGAGGGCTAACAGCAGTCTTCAGTGACTGTACTTGTGAGAAGCAGAGATTGTACCAGATTCTCAGCTGTGACATACCGTTATAACTCACTGAATACAAATATAATAGGGCTATGCTAATGTTAAATCATTTGAGATCTTGGCTTGGAACACAACTAAATAAATCAAGGCTAAAGTAATTGGTCCACCACAAAGCATTAATACAGTGGTTCAGTTTTACTGTGGGCTGCTCAAATGCACTAAACAACTATAATTGCATTCTTATTTAACCCTCATATATCTGTCATCTACTCGTCTCTTCTGTCAGACACTGCTAAGCAATAAGGGCAGCTGGGTTCAGTTTCTAAGACTGCCTGCAAAAAGTCCAACAGCAAAACAACCACTCTCGAATTTTGTTGACATCAGTTTTAGCATCCACCTCCAGTCTTGGCAAGCACTATTACACTGCAGAGAAGGCAACTTGTGAACTCCTGGTGCGTTAGCAGTACATTTGCAATCAGAGGCAAGGGTTTTAAACAGTGGGATTAAATCAAGGATAAATTTTATCGTGCAGAAAAACCAAACAGTAAAATCTTAGCTTTAGAACCTCTAGATGAAGAGGCATGATTGCTTAGGATGCATGGCAATAGCACTGAATCATTACAAGAGGTAGCAAGAGTCTGCTAGACAATTATGACCTGTGTTAATTTGTGGAGATGGCAGGCTGAGCAGTCTGTTCTGTCATTCTGTAGGCACGGAATGTTTGGGAAGGCTCTGCTGCCTATCACAGCACTGCTTCATTTTTTAATGAGAAATAAAGGGGGGTTGAATTCAGGTTGCTGACATCAAAATCACTCATTTGCTTCATGATTACTGAGTGGCAGACACCTGTCTGCAGCCTATGCCACTAAACATTGTTTTTGAGCATCCCCGTAGTGTCACAGCTTGGATCTCCACAGCTTTCTTGAATGGAAACCCCTCAGAATGCCACCAGCTGGATCTGGAATTAAAAACTCCAGGTTCTTCATGATGCCTGGGGTAGTGCTTCAGCAAATTTGGAGATCTCTCTGTATCTTTGCCCACTGCTTCAATGTACCTCACTCACCCTTCTGCTCTTTCCCAAAGTGGACCAAAACACTGACTGCAGTACAGCAGAATGATTATTTCCCCTGTCTGCGTTATTGTACATACAGATACAAAAGATATATTCACTCAGCTTTAGAAAAAGGACGTTTTCATTAATTCATTTAATAAGTTGCCTCGCACTGAATCATAACTGATAGATACATGAGTCTCAGCCTCTGTCATGAAAATACCTTGAACCCAAGGTATGTGCTTGCTCAAAGGGCTCCTGCTGCAGATTTCAGGACCCTGTAAAAATAATTTTATTTTCCTAGAGGGTTAACTTTGGAAAACAACCAGCTGCTTGGCATACAAATGTTGACTTAACAGAATGTAGCCAGGGATTCCCTAGCTGCGGGGAAGACATGCAGAGGAGTTAGGAAATTAGTAGCAAGCTGTCTGTTTTGGATACAGGGACCCTGAAGGAATATGAGTTCAACTCTCAGACAAAGGAGAAGCAAGATCTCTGGGCCTAGAGCAAGCTACAAGGATTACAGTGCTGATAGCTGAGCAAGAAAGCTGCTGGCTGCTATGTATTTTTTATTTTTTTTTAATATAGAGAAACAGGACTGAGGGAAAACTGTGCAAATTAGAAGATTTATGCATAGGATATATTTGTCTCTGCTCACCAGCTTCTTGTACCAAGAAATTCTGAATTTTGGCAACAGGGAATAATACTCTGAATTGCATTTTTTAAAATATTCTGAGCTGGTGTAAGTAAGTACATCAACAGTTGTTTCTTGGGGATTGACAACATTGTGAAAGAGTGCTAGGTGGGTGTTCAACGTTGCATGTACAATTTCCATCCTGTTTCAGATGCACTGCTTTTTTTTGTGACACGATTAGGTGAGAATGAAAAGCAACATTATGTAACACCAGGTTTTGAGAATGGTGAACCCCTTCTAAGCTGTTGAATAGTAACTTTCATCATAGATGACCAGATGTAGAAGATTTAGAAGGCAATGACCTGTATCACGTAGCAGTTTCAATGTCCTTTGTCATGTAGTGTAAGGAAGCATTATAGATGTTAAAAGAAAAGTAACAATCAGTCATGAGACAGTACGAACCTATTTAGGTATGACTTCTGTCATGCTTTATGTTTTCTTTCTGTTGATATACCTGTGATGTGATGCCACTTCTCGTGATCTAAATGCTTTATTTAAATCACTGTGGAAATAACTGGTGAGAGCAAACTTCTTTCTCAAGAGGTCTTAATCACTTGCCACAGTATCTCCAGCTTGTGTCAGTAATGAAATCTCACTGTTAGTGAAAGAAGAAAAATTGACTGGAATAGAAAATTTCAACTTACTCTCAGAAAACAAATTTTAACTCTTGCTATTGTGCTCTGGAAATCCTTGAAAACAAAAAGAGGGGAGCACATGAAACCTCCAAGTGGAGCAGGCACGGGGATGAGCTGTGTTGCTGAGAACAATATGCAGCAGAAAGGTTCACCAGTCAGCTGTGTTCTCTATGAAATCAAATAACCTGCTGGGTTAGACAGATTACTGTTTATGCAGTTGAATTATACTTGCTGTTCCTTTGGCAATTGTCAGCTTTGAATATAAAGTAAGTGCACAGGATCACTGTTCAAAATGTTGGCATTGTTTTAAACTTCTCTCATGGCACTTTCTATATCCTGTGATTTGTAATTGTCCTGTAATTTGTAATAGTTCTCTGTAATTTCATTGTGTATTTATTTTTAACATGTGTGTCCTAATGGTGAAAAGCCTGCACTTATCCAGACAGTCAAGGACTGTAGGAAGAAACAATATATGTTATTAGCTCACCTCATCTACCTTGAAAAAAGTAGGAGTGCATTCAGGCACTGTCATTGGTTGATCAGCTGACCAGGTCTGAGAGGAGATTGCCCAGCTCATTTCATTGTTGTGCTAGTGGGATGAAATAAAAACAAAATCACTTACAAAAGTTGCAGGCAAACCCAAAAGCTGGAAGGGTTTAGGATTACTGTAGGGAAATTTTGTCTCTAGTAAATGAATCTATGCATGCTTGCCTGGAAATTCTTCAGTGGAACAGATATTCCTGGGATATTATGATTTAAGGAAGTCCATTTGTTTTATCCCAAATAGTACAAAGTTTGGTGGCACTTCATACACAAAGGACCGTGTTTCTTAGTGTTTCTTCTGACAAGTGAATGGAATGTGTAATGCACTATCACCCCTTACAATTGCTGGAAACATTGCTTATTTGCACTGCTCCTGCCTCTGTGTCACCTTTTAGTGGACTTGTTCCAGGTGCAAGTTTTGCCCTGAAGATTTGTATTTGATGTAAAATGAAGGTGTACACCTCATCCCCATTAGCAGCAGTTGTTTCCTGTTTTATTTCATCTGTCTTAATTGTTGTGATTGCACTAGATGGTGAAACATTTTTAAAATGCCATATATTTCCAATTTTAAACCAAACCCTTAAAGTTTTATTCAGAATTTCGTAAAGAAATACATTTTCATAAATACCAACATCACTGAGGAGATGTTTTTAAATCTGCATGATTTTTTGTTAATGCTTCTGTAGAGGGCACCATTAATATACTAAGAAGCTCTAGGAGAAGAATAAGAAACAGCTGACTTGGAAAAAATTCACTGTGCTCTATCATTTGAATGTATTGGTAGCTACACTCTGGAAATACAACTAGGGATACACAGAAGTGCATGGAATAGGTTCGATTTTTAATAGTACAGAGGCACTATTAAGTTCATTTCAGTGTGACAAATACTACATTTGTATTGCAGCTGGGGAAGGGAGGCTAGCTGCATAGGAAACAATCAAACAGATAGGAATAGTCACCGAAGGAAAGGAAGATGGGTGGGCAGAGCAGAGTCAGAGCCAGGAAGCCAGATGTGGCCCTGGCCAGAGCGATTATCTTCAGGGAGAGGCAGCAATCTGGCAAAGGGAGTGGAGTATCCATCAGGAACGATACAGTACCATTGGAAGCTTTAACTTCAAAGTTTCTATCTCTACTATTGTGCCATCACTTTTGTTACTTTATCATGGTGTGTGTGTTAATAGCATATGTAACTTTACTAGCTAAGTTTATTTATGAGGTGTGAGCTTTTTTAATGAAGAGAGTGAGAGACAGGGGACTATTGCAGCATTCAGCCAATACTGTATCTCCTACCTCATAGAAAGAGTGAATGTTATTAAGAAAAAGCAGGCTCTAAGGGCAGTCTTTAGTTGTGTTGTTACATAATAGCTGTGTAAATCATAGAGAAACTGCAATGGCAAAAGAACTTCCTTGCTATATAAACTGCTTTAAACTTTTTGGGTTTATGCCATGTATTGTTTGCAATCAGAAACCTCCCTACTGCTGAGCATTTCAGAAAGTTGTGACAGATACACTCATGCTATTTTGCAAAAGTGTAAGAGACATATCAAATATATGACAGAACATACAGAATGTATTTTTTCACCTGGAAAGGATTTGAAAAGGATTTTTAATTTAATTTCTAGAAACTTTTTAAATAGTGGCTCTCGTGAGCATATTCACTTTGCAGAGTGTCTCAAATTCAACTTCTACTTACTTCTAAGCAGTCAGAAATTTAATATGTGGTGTGTCTGATTTCATACATATTGACAATAATTTAAGTTAAAGAAATCTCTGCAAATATGTGTATCTATGTATACGAAAGGCCTGGAGAACAAGCTGTGTAAGGAGTCGCTGAGGTAGCTGAGACTGTTCAGTCTTAATAAAAGGAGGCTGAGAGGAGAGCTTACTGCTGTCTACAACTACCTGAAAGGAGCTTGTAGAGAGGTGGGTGTTGGTCTCTTCTCAGAAGTAATGAGTGATAAAGCAAGAGGAAATGGCCTTAAGTTGTGCCAGGAGAAGTTTAGATTAGACATTAGGAAAAGCACTGTCATTGAAAGAGTCATCTGGTGTTGGAACAGACTACCCAGGGAGGTGGTTGAATCACCCACCATCCCTGGACATGTTTAAGAGGCATGTAGATATGGAGCTTATGGACATGATTTAGTGATGGGCTCGGTAGAGTTACCTTAATGATTAGATTTGAAGTTTTCCAAACAAAGCAATTTTATTACTCTAAATACATGTACATATATATTTAATTAATTTTTTTTCTAATTGGGTGTGAGATTAATATTAGAACTTTCATTGTGGCAGACCAGTAATGGTCATGGGAAAGTTTAGTTGTTACGGTACAATTTACTTTGAGAAGTATAAGCATTGTAGTGGTGAATGTAGCAGAAGAGTCTGAAGAGAGTAGAGGAACATCTTAATTAAAGAACATCTTAATTATCTGAAACTGTACTGAAAATATCTGGGCTGCAGGTGGAAACTGCAGCACTAACTACAGTTGCCAGCATCAGCTTTCCTTGCCTTTGCATAAGCCTTTCCTTTTGGGTGATTCTTGCACTTGCTATCTGTTATAAATTTTAAAAGCCCAAGTTCACATCTACTAGTGTTCCAATTCAAGTCACTATTCAAACTCCCATTGCTTTCAACGGTCAAAAATATCTGAGACCTTTATTGTGCAACTACCTGATTTCAGTTTGCAGAATTGTTCTAACAGGCTTGAGTGGGTTTATAGCCCATCATTTTGATTTGAGTAAACCTCAAAACCCAACTGGAATTTAACCTCAAATCTTAAGAACTGGACCAAGACTATGCATAATCCATTGTAAATTATATGTCAGTCTGCTTTCCCTGTAAACCTCTCCTAGCATTGTGGGAGGATTTGGAAAGCTCAGCAAACCTTGAGAACAATACAGTTTTTTGGCTTGTGACCAAACCTCAAATGTTAGAAATTGGTTTTATTTTCCTTTCAAAGGTTTTACTGAATTTTCCTTACCCATGTTCAAGTGGTATTCAAGGTAATTCTTTACTTTTCTGTTCATGTCTTCTCTGCTTATTCTCAAGTGAGAAATACCCTTCCTGCAGTTAGCAAAAAGCTGCGTCCTTCACCCTTAGATATTTCCCCCAGACCCAGCTCCATAAACCTGAACAAACTATGAAGACAAACTTTTAAATATCATGTGTATAAATCTCATTATAAAGTTTCTTTCCATTTGATCTCTTGCCTTTATCTCTTCCTGTAATATTTCCTTGGACAGCTAAAAGTACCTTCAAGGTAGACTTTTGTGGTCTTGTAGTCCAAAACACAGCTGGACCATCCTCCTATGGGAACATAGGGCATTTCTGCACTGTAAATAAATGGCAATAGTAGGAACAGCCTCTCATGCAATTGATGTGAGCTGTAGCCTTGCTGCAAACCCTTCCTGAGCAAATTTTCTAGGCACCAAACAAGGTTTTGTTGGTCAGAAGTCCTGCTCTGGTTCTAGCAGCTTGCAACTGAATGAGTAATTCCTATGCCAGCCACTCCCTGGGGTTGTAAATTCTCCTTTTTGAACCTTATTAATCCATTGACCTCTATGACTTGGAGCTTTGCATCAGAAAAACACCACACCTGCTAATGAATATATTGAAGCAAAGCTTCCAGTTTGCTGATGTGACTCCAAATTTTTACAAATGCTGGATTTTAGAAATCTTTAGGGAAAGTAATCAGCTTAAAAAGTAGTTTTTAATACTAATTCCTTGGCTTTATTTAAACATGTAAGAATATATGATGAAATGCTGTACAGAACAGTGCCAAAGAAGTAAATAATAGCAGATACTATTTTTAAATGTTCATCTGTAACTCCATGTCTCTGAACTTAAAATGTATGTTTTGTGAGGGTTTATTCAGGGAGGAACACTTTATATTTTAAAAATACATCAATAACCTTCAGTGAACAGAGATGGCAGGCAACTCTGCCTTGTGTGTAGTAATAACAATGGTTTATTGGACTAAAGTATTCAAATGCAGGAGCCAAATTGCACTCAGGCTCAACTTCGTATCTTGTGTCACTCTGGGGGCACTGCTTGCTGACCTGGATTCCTCCTTTTCTCCAATCCCACTTATTTTTCTGCCTGAAAGAAAAGCTTAGATGAACTAAAGTAAATATCTATTATTTCATTTAGCTACATTTATTTTCCATTGGGTTTTTAAAAGGAATACCACTAATGTCCCCAGAGCTCCCAGACCCATTTATTTTCTATCTACTACCTGCCAACCCAGAGCAGAAGCTAATTCACCCCAGATGGTTTAACTCCCATCAACTGCAGTGTCAGGGTCACATCAGTGTCACTGTGTGTGTAGGTAAGGATCAATAAGTTCAGGGGGTATAGCAAAACAGGGTTTGGAAGCTGATAATGAAGTGTATCTGGATTTGTCAGGGAAGTAAAAAGGGATTCCACAAGGAAAAAGGGAAACAAGCCTTTTGCATGAAGTGAGCT
Source organism: Upupa epops (assembly GCA_013397515.1). Lineage (NCBI taxonomy): Eukaryota > Metazoa > Chordata > Aves > Bucerotiformes > Upupidae > Upupa > Upupa epops. The sequence continues at coordinate 253,393 of VZRI01009310.1, read as the reverse complement.
GCAGATTAGTAATACTTTTTGACTTACAGTGCTATTGAGCACCAGGTTGCACAGTCAGGTTAGGAAAGAATTTTCAAGGTTCTAATGGACTGAAAACCTGACTTTCAAGGCATGCCTTTAAGTCTTGGTTATTACATATTTTGCCCAAGTTTGACATGATTAGAACAATGGTTAAAGGTACAGGAGTTGAATCCAGAGCAAGAGCCATATGACAGTAGTCAAAAGGAAGTCTTCATAATGGTGTACTGGGCTGTAAACCCACCTCCATCTATATTATCCTCCTGCTTTTATGTTTAAATGCAAAGGTAGCTTGTATGCTCAAGTTGTATGTGCCAACCTGGTTGCCTGTACTTCCTGATTCTCAGTCTCTCAATAAACTGTGAAAGTCTCACACAGTTTATGTCTCTGACCAAAGTCACATACAATTTTTTATGAAAGCAGGTGAGCAGACAAAGGAAAAAGATGCACTAACTTTTTCAGCTGAAGGATAGGTGACAGCATAACCTTGCAAGTTGATTGATACCAGAGAACCCATTAATGAAAGAAATGCTACAAATAATCAGCTTGGCAGACCTTCAGATGGATCTAGTTGTTCATGCATATCAAAGTCAAGTAGTGATGAGTGGGTGGGCTGAAGCTAGTCAAGTACTCTTTACCTTTAAAAAAACCCCCGACAACCTGGAAATTTTATAGCTACATATCAGTTTATGACTATAGTCCTTCTGCAATTTTGGTATACTTATCCAAAAGTTGAAAATGCAGAAGTATTTTTCTGTTATCAAAATTGGCACCAAAACCCCCTTAAAATCAGCAAGAAAGGGAATTGTGTCTGTTACTGAACAGAGGAGGATCAAGAAATATTTTATGGCACTTCATTCACCAAACACAAAGTGTATATGCATTTTTCCTGGGGGAGAATGAAGCAGTTCATGTACTTTATAAAGTGCAATACTTTCTTCTCCCAGGTAACAGGACATATAGAGCAAAATGCCAGACACAGATGACCTACTGAACACAAGTTAACAAGATCTTGAACAATTTTCTGCAGACAAGTGTGATGAACCCATTATTAGGAATGATGTGTGCCACTGTGGGCTCTCAGTGTTTCAACTGTATCAGTATTTGTCATATTTACTGTATATAACAAATGAGTGAAGGGGAGAAAAACCCGGACTGGGGAGAGATTAGATCATCTGGGATGAAAAACTACCAACACTGAGGCTTTACACCACAAGAAAAGTAATAATCACACCTTATATACAGCATATGTAAGTACCTTGGAAAAATGCCCCCCTCCAGGACATCTCTTACCCTTTCGGCCACCTGCAGTTTCCATCTCATTTATCTTTCAGGCAAAGATGCATTTTTTTATCTTCTTTGTTCTCCTCTACAGAAAATGTCATACACAGAAACATGATGAAACTATGATTTGAATCCCTTCCACCCCTTTGAAAATTATTAACTGTTCAACTTACCAGAAGCCATGTTTCTAATCACTTTTATGTTGCCTTGACCAAGCTCCTTTGCCAATACCTCTGTCCTTTAGTGTGGAATTTTAATGAAGCACGACTTTGTTAGGAGTGTTCCTCCTTCACCTCTTCACTCCGGCGTCTTTCTTCACATCAGTATATGCAACCCTGTAACAGTGCAAATAACTGTAGAAACATTATTCTTACATGGATCTACTCTGCCTTACAGATAGTCTGGATGGGTGCGGAGGTTAGCTGTCCCTTAACGAGCTGACCTGAACAAAACGCATTTATGAGAATTCCACGGTATAGGGTGTAACGTACAATACATTTTACTAGCTGGAATCACATCATTTAACTTGTGGCAAGGACCTGCTGCCATGCAACGTAATTTCTGTGTGTGTATAGACATTACATGGAAGGAAAAACCATAGCACAGGCAGCTCTAACAAGACCCAGATACTCAATGAAATTCAATTCCTGTTTTCTGTAGCACCCTTTTTACTACTGAAGCTTTTCTTTTGATTCCCTCTTTCCTTTTCATCCAGCTCTCCCAAGCTGCATTTCTTCCAGAGTTCAGGGATGTGATGCTGTTTCCGTTCCTGACACAGCCATCCTACACTGATCATAAAGAGCAAGAGGCTGACAAGTAATGTCAAACAGCTTTCCATGGGAACTCAAGATTGTGCAAGTGCAGTTTCTTGTCTGCAATGGTTCAGAACCACTCAGATACATGTTGTGCACTGGTGCCAAAAGTTTGTCTCCAGGCTACTAGCAAAGATATTTAAGGCACTGTGATGTTTAAATAGAAAAAATATGTCTTTTATTAATAATATTTGCACAACTGATCAGGAAAATTCATTTCTTATGTTTTCAGAATTAATTCTGTGGAGCAAAGTGAAGTCAGATTAACCTATAGACCTAAGCAAAACTGTGGCTTCTTTGTTTCAGGCTGGAGAAAGGCCAAATCACATTACAGCATACTTTAATGGTAAGGTTATATCTTAGGAAAGCCCCAGCAGGCTTTGAGAAGGAACTGGTATCTAACAGATTTAATGGCTGGATATACAGCTCTATCTTGTACTAGTTCCAGGTTCTTACATTCTAAACCACACAGATACCAGCTTTATTGCCACTGCAATTCCTGAGACATGCATAAGTCACACAGACACTATGGTAACACTTTTGATGAATGAAAGGGCCACTTTTCGCTCAGAGGATGAAGAGAACATTTTCTAGGTAGGACTGTTGGAATACATCAGCTTCTATTTTTCCAATGTGCATCACTTGCTTTCCTATTGTGTTTTTTCATTGTCTAGGAATTTTTGTTTCTCTATTTCGCTGGATTTATTGCATGCAATTTTACCCAGACATATGGTTTCTAGATAACAGTCCTTTGCCTACTATATGTGAAGTAAGAAGAGCAAAGCAGTTAGCTATTTTCTAGGCTGTATTTAGATTCCTAATATTTTTTTTCTGTTGGAAGAGGTGTTAAGTGTCTACTGAAGTTGGTGGGAACTCTTTCTGCTTAACATGTTTAAAACTGGGCTTGAATCAACAGGAGCATTCTAAAGAATTTGGGTTTGTGGCCATTTCAATTGCTCTAGATAAAGCACAGTAAAGAGATGGTGTGATAAGTTGTTGCTTTTAATATAAATGCATATTCTACATCTTTTTTTGCCCTAATTTTGTTTCATTTCTGAGATAAAACTTATTTTACATAGGTTATCCAGATGAAAGAACATATAAGAACATCAACATTAATTTATTTAAATATGGTTTCCAGTTAGAGTTTGCCAAGTGCAACTCTTCCTTCTAGCTCTCATCTTTTCCATTTCAGGAAAAGACAGAGGAAACAGGTGTTTCCTGCATACCCTGCCAGTCCCAGTGATATCAAAAGCAGTGCTTTTATAACCAGTGAGCTCTATGTGAAACGAGTGGAAGCAATACCTTACTTTCCTTCATAATTAGAAATCTGTGTAATTTGTATTCAGTTTTGGATTGAAAGAGAAAACTCAAAGTATTACTTCTTTTTAGACAGAAAACTATATGATTGCTTGATGAAGATACCCAGGGAGCAAGACAAACCACTTTGTACCACTGGCCTTGATCCCTTTTGTTTATTTTTTATTTAGCTTTCTTCCACTGCACATCAGTACAATACCTACCTTCGCCTCATTTCAATTAGTATGTAAGCAGAAGAATTGTTGTAGATGTAGAAGGCATAATACTACTGAATTTTCTAACTATTGCAAGGTTCACAGTTAATCAGAAATAGGCAAAACTACTCCATTCAAATGTTCATTGTTATTTTGAACATCTGGAAGTCTGAATATATTTGCTTTTGATTATCCCATACCTAATTCCAGGAAAGTTTGATCCACAAAGCACTGAATCCCCTTCACTTGCAATGAAATCAGGAGTTAGCAATTGGTTGGGATCCCTTGTCTTTGGGAATCAGCCAAATGACTTGCAGTGGAAGTCTGTTTCCAGAAGAAATAAAGCTACCACAACCCCGCAGCCATCTATCTCAATGAATATTTTTCATATCCAAACAATAAAAGCATTAGGCTTAAGTATCAGATTTAAAGCCGTCAAGTTCCTGGCCAAAAGAGTTGTTAGCATTTCACATAATCTAATGTATACATTTAGGCAGTTTCATGGTTCACTGGGTTCCTACAGTCTCTTTTTCATTTGGGATCCATTCCAGCCCCGTTGCTGAGACACAGACTCTTTATTTGGCCTTAAAGACTCTGCAGCAATGTAGCATGGGTTGTGTTGAACCTTGGGATACCTATCGGACTGGGTGATGCAGGTAGAAAAATCTCTAGAGCTTTAAAGGCACTGTGGATTTTTATGTCCATAAAATATGTATTTCCATATTTCTTTGTAATTTCTTTTCTCTCAGCTCTGTAGATAAGAAGATTGACACAATTACCTTGAGGAGAGGCTTTCTGGTACAAATTTATAAAGAACTTGTAAGTGGCATCATTTGATCTCTCTCCTTTCTTTTTGTTGTCCTTTGGTGCCATTGGTCAGGAAAGAAATCCTAACACCGACAGGACCATTTTTGTAATGACACAGATATCGTACTGCAAAGCCCATTACTGGACCAGATGTATAATAATTGTAGCTGGCCAGAGCTTGCTCTGTTGGAGAAAATGTGGAAATCATCCAAGAGGGGACATTAAGGAGTCTGGTCCCAGAACTGCTAGGGGAGCAGAGACACTGATGGGAAAGGCTTCTCTTGTGGCTTCCAGCTCTTCCACCCCCAGGCAGCTCTCTGGCTTTCCTGTGCCTGAAAGACTTTTGTAAAAGGTTCTTCCATCAGCAGAAGAATCAATGCAAAAGTAAATGCAGTCTTTAGTTTTGAACTGCATTAACATCTGGATACATCTGAACATGATTACTGGATGGGATACTGCGTGTTTCTTGGCACTGTGTTTTCCTTGTCCCCAGTGCTTTCTGCTTCTCACACTAATTGCCTGTTCCCTTGATGCACAGGTAAACACAACCACAGGCTGTTATATTTGGACTTCCCTGACAGCATTTAGAAGGAAGGAATGAGCATTCATATTTTAATGTATGCATCAGTGGCTCTGAGCTTTTTGCAGAGTAATTCTGTTGTTTTCACTCTGGTATCCTCCTGTCCCAGAGTCTTTCTAGCAGAATATCTTCCTCACATGCTTTTTTCCCCTCAAAATTCTTCTCTTCTGATGGCATTGGAAAAAAACAGTGGCCATCAGGTAGTGCAGCTAAGGGAGATTCATAACTGGCAACAGGAGGTTAATGCACAGAATGTAATTAATTCTCTTATAGGCAGTTTTAAGTAGCCTGCATGAAGAGGTTGTATACTCTAGCTGTAAATAGTAGGTTGGGAGACTGAAATTCCTGCTGTAAGTGCTTTATATATAAATGTTTAGATACTTATCAGCAGAATGAAAAAGGTCTGGGTTTTGGTGGCATCTGAAATAAAAAGCAGCTGCCCGGTGTTCTGGGAACTGCCTTTATCCAGAGAGTGTATAACTGCTGCCCCAGTTCTGTAAGGCTCAGAACTTTTTGAGTCCTCAAGGGCATCCAGAAATTAAATTTTCCAGTTATAATCATTATGCATTTGAAAAGTGTCCCGATAAAATGCTTTGTATTTTTCCCACCTGCTTGCTTTTCTGTTTGTCATTCAAGAGCTCATAAAATGGTGGTAGAACAAGTGCTTTAATTAGTGTAATTTGCATGTACCTTCTAAAAAGAGAAATGTATTCACAAACTGCTTTGGATGCTCTTCTGATTTTTCAGGTTCATAAATTAAACACAATAAATTGAACACATGGCTTTTGGGATTTGTAAAAATATTTGAATCTGCTCTCTATAGTGAGACTTCTCCCCATATATCCTTTGCTGCGAGACTGCCCCTCACTACACTGAAACAAAGGAAGCGTTTGTGCCTACACTGTAGTGAGCAGCATCTGTGTGTCATTGATGGATGTAGCAGAAGAGTTGCTTTGCACTGAAGTGTCAGTGGTGTAAATGTCTTTTACAGGTCTTGTCACACACTTGCATTCAGCTGAAAAGTTTAGGACTCTAGTTGTGCTGAGCACTTTGAGGGAGGCTGTCCTTGACAAGAAAAAATGCTAAATTCACAAAACAAACTTTACTCAGTCTGTTGTTTCCCATGTTCTTTTCAACTGACTCATTCCTGGCTCCTCTCTGTTTTTCCTGCATCCAGCCTTCATCCTCTACAGAGGAATTGCTAGTTTTCTTCGCATTATAGAGGGACGAATGAGATACTTTAACATAATGAATGGAGAACCCAAAGAACCCACCTCAACCCAGTTTCTGTGGGCTTAGCATCTGCTTGATGACGAATAGAAACAAAAATTCCACAACATCATTTTTCTAAAAGGTATTCATTAAACGCACAATAAATGCATAAATCAAATAAATCCACTGCAAGCAACAAACTCGAAGGGGTCTGCCAAAACTGAGTTCTAGTGAAAGAGGTTCTCTTGGTGTCAATTCCATACTTAATGCAACTGTTAGCAGTAGCATCATCTCTTTCAATGCCTTCCATTTGGATGCCTGAGGATGTCCCATTATGTAATGACAAACAGCAATATAATTAAAGCACCTGCATTTCTTAATTGCTCCTAAAAGCACGAAGGAAGGAAGGAGTGCTGTAGGAAATTAACTGTTACACTCCATAGTTGGTAGCAACTCTTCATCTTTTCTAAAGCAGCCTCATCCTTGGAGCTTGAAGGATTTCTCACCTGCACAGACCATGAAGCAAGACTCATCTTTTTTGATGGTCTGTTCTTTAACAGGGGGAAGGGAGAACATCTCATGCTCTCACCAGAAATCTTCAGGTTATGTAACTGTAGTAATGACACTAATGAGCTGCTTAAAAATGCAGCTAGCAACTCAGGTAATGATTAGCTTGTTTTATTGACAGGCTAATATTGAGTTCAAAAATATAACATAGTCTGATAGAGTCTTTTACATAATTTTATGTTTCAAAGGTTCAAGGTAATAATAAGAGAAGATGAGATTGTGATTAAAATTGAATTTATCTGGTTGGGAAAAGATACAGCCTTCCATGTTTTCCAAATGGAACTGTTATTATGGATATAATGTAAGAAAAGCTTTAAAACTGTTAATTTTCTAGGCAGTCTTATAGCTTCCTTGTTTATTGGAGATGGCTGATGAGAAAAATGACAATGAAAAGTGAAGTCTGCTATTATTTGTCATGCCTACAACAGCTACTCTATTAGCTGTCGGATTGCATTGTATGCACTGTGCATCTTTTAACAGCACTGAGACATGCTGACATAAAATACAACGATGATCCAATTACATTTTCTGCAACTGCATCTCATTTTGCTAATGCTTACAAATTAAGGGTGTCTATCACCTCTAACAGAAGACAGAATACAGATAGCATTCTAAGTCCTCTCAATCTTATAGTGTACACCACTTAAATACAGAAGCAGCTCTAACTGTAAACAGTTGACTGCAGCTCATGAACTAGTCTAGTCAATATACAAAATGTAACCATATAGTGCATACAGAAATGATTCCTCCTTAGTGTTATTTACTACCAGTGCTATTATTTATCTCTAGCAATTTACCTTTGAGAATGTATTTACTGAAGACAGCTTAAATGTACAGCATTAGTGCTTATCTACTTCCAGAAGGATCACTATGTGTTATCTTTATTATTTTCCTTTTTTTTATTCCTATGGGTAGCCATCTCTGGCAAATCCAGTGAGTAGGTCAGGGTGTTGCAGGACAGTTTCTTGAAAGGATGCTATTTGTTCACATGAGACAGATTTGCATGAAGCACGACAACCTTAGAGAGTACAAGTGATTCATACTGACATTGGCAATGGTGACCGAGTGGGGTGGTAAAATCTAAGTGTGCATACAAAGTTTCGTTAGATGCGGAATTGATGGTGAAACTCCCTGTGCTCCAATGGGGCACACAATTAGCTTGGATTAGGGATTTCACTGAAACAGTTTCGCATTAGAAGCAAAACATGACCTAAGTCTTTCCTGAGTGTTCTTGCTCCCTCCTTCTACCTCTGTTATACTGGACATTGCCTGTCAGTTGCCTGGGGCTTATCTTTCTCATCCCCTGTCACAGCCGCAGCCACTGAGCAGTAGGGCATTCGTCTTGCCAGCACCACCAGGCTGATTTACCCAACCCAAGGTTTTTGCAGCACACCCCTGTAACACCTCGGGGTATGGCTTGTGTTGCAAGGTGCAGACTCTCCTCATCTGTCAAGCTACACTCCTAATGTGCCCTTAATGGGGAATGGCTGTAGATGCACCTCCTGCCAATTTCTTAGGTTATTGCTCTCTTCCATCAGATGTTCTCAGGAAGAATAGAGGGCAGAATGAGAAGGAATGCCACTAAGTGCCTTTTGCATGGTAATGGCGATGAAAGCAGTGAAAGTTCCAATGCACTGCAGTTGCTGTGACCTTTTTCAGTTGCTTTTAAAACCTTTGCACCAGATGCTGGAAAATTTCAGGGGCAATACATTGTGGGGATTTGTTTGTCTGTCTTTATTCTTGAAACCGGCTGCTAAAATTAAGCTAATATTCTACAAAGCTTATTCTTTAAGAGCTGTCATTAGAGACAGTTACAGCTTCCATTTTTCTATCTGGACAGTTATGTATGCTTTTCCTGTGATTTGGAAGTACAGGGTTCTCTATTGCGTTTGCCTTTGAAGAGGAAGCTGGGTTACCTTAAAGTCAAACAGCTCAACCCTCTGGGTTCCGTTATTTTTTTGGTTCTCATCTTTAGTTTTCTTGCCATTAACGGGGTTACATGTGGGTAAGCATATTGCAGGATTCAAGTATCAGATGGCTGTCCAGAAATCTGGCATCTGCAGAAATCCATTTATTTCCAAATGGGAAACTGAATCCTTAGCAAATGACTAATTATGGAATTCATGGAAATCATAGTCAGGCAAGTGACCTGGTGCTTCTCTCCACCTCAGAGCACGCTGAACTTACCCCAGTATTTTGAGAGGTCTGAGCAGGAATACCAGCAGTCTCCTGCAGAGAAGTTTCTTTGCCTGTGAAAGGAAATTAGAAACATATTATAGTAGGGATGACTTCTTGGTGCCACTTCAGTGCTATAGAATTGTAGTGATAAACAGTAACCCCTAGAGGCCTCAACCCAATAATGAAGACATTGTTATAATAAACACAGCACAGATGCTCATAGCTGCTTACAATACATGCACTGATATGTCCTCTGGTAAAAGTTGCTGTTGCTGCAGGATTGATTTTTTGCAATATCTTGTGCTTATTTGCAGCATCCCAAGGGATGTCTCTTTTCTCCTTTTCTTCCACTGTAAGGTTCCTTTCTAATGTTTGTACGACATTTCTCTATTTTTAGCAACATAATAACACCAAGGAAAAGTCTCATTACCTGACTCCTATCCATGTAATTCCTCTTCAATAAACATTTTCTCTTAATTTCTCTGCCAAGGAATAAGAAATGTTTAGCTCTTTTAATCATATAATAAACTTTAATCACTCTGTCTGTGCTGCGGGAATGAATCTTGTTTTCTCTTTAGCAGCAGCTTCAGCACTAGCGATAAGCGTAAAGGAATGGAGAGACAGAGAGAGAATGCTACACAAATCCCTGAGCAAGAGTAGTTTTGGATGGAGGAAGCTGAGGTAGAGAGAGGTGCATGAGGGATTTGCTCCGCAGAGAACATCTCTCAAATCTTTTCCTGAGCATCTCCAATTCCCTGCAGATGTGATTCTCTAGCAACCAGCACACAGCGGCAAGGGGTTTATAGATCCATATTTTGGGTTTGTTCTTTTCTCTGCATCCTCTTCCTTTTCTGACCATTCCATGCATATGGAAAATCTGGTTTACTGAAATATTTCTGGATCTGAAGAAGACAAATAAAATTATTCTGACTGAAAATTGTCCCCAGACTGTCGCTGAAATTCAGTATTTCTCTGTTACAGCTGAGTCTGTGAGAGCCTAGATGCAGCACAGTTTGCTGTGATGCCCGAAGTCACCTGCCTTTTGGCATTGGTGACTGGACTAGACCATCCTGATTCAATTTGTTTTATCTGAAAGGTTCTTTCCTTCACCACAGGAAGTTATGAAGCTGGATTTGCATCAGATGGGGCACATCTAGATCATGGTCAATACATTTCAGTATTTCAGTTCTTTTCAGTGCAGCGAGGAGGAAAACTGTAGGTTGTTAATGCAAGTACGTGTACATTTTAGTGTCTGTGTGAGTGACCAGGCAACTAATCTGCTGCTTAGCATGTAAATACATTCATTCTTGAGACACCACTGCAAAGCTAAATCTCTGCCAGCAGAAGGTGTCTTCTTGGGAGAAAAGGCCATACACAGCTAAAGGATGCTCTCACTCTAAATACTATGTTTAAATGCAGAGAAACGTCTTGCTGTGCATATCAGGGGTTATAAGACTTTTGTGTTTGGAAGCTGGCTGGGAATTGAAATTGCTGTTAGGGAATCACAGCTTTTTTCGGATAGCAATTTTGAATTTGGGCTATCAGCCCCTGCGTCTATTTCCATGTACAGCATTTAAAACTCTGTACCAGGAGCAGTTAATGGTAAGACATGATTTAGCAGTAGGCTTTGTACAGTTCACTTAATGTTTGGACTCTATGATCTTAAGGGCCTTTTCCAACCTAAAGTATCCTATGATTCTAATAAATGTGAGACAAAATTGTACAGAAAGACAGGTTTTTCATTCTGTGACTTCTCTTGAGTAGTTTGTATTTTTTACAGGTGATCACTTTTTGGCTTGAACTTTTGTGTATATGAAGTCAACCAGGAATAAAACCCAACCCAACTGAAAAATAACAACTACAAGAGGTATCAGGCAAATACTTCAGCTGCTGGCAGGCTAGGAAAGGAGCTGGGATAGCATGTCTTCCATTATTGCTTTCAGAATTTTATTTATTTTAAAGCAATGCTATTTCTTAGGCTGGTTTTTTTTGAAACCTGAGTTGTGAACAAGCGTACACTTGTTCAGAAAACCATTCAGATGCATTCAAGTCCTGCTGTTGTTTGCTGTTATGGTTAAAGTACACATCCCTACTTAGTTCTCTGAATGAAGACTGGCTATTGCAGTGAGGGCATAGGGTAACATTCACTCTAGTCTCCCTGTAGATGCCTAATTTAGGCAGGATGACTTCTGTGCCTCAGAGTTTCATTCTCTGTAGCTCTTAGTGCAGGACTGTTAGGCTGTGTATATGCTGGTTCTACAAGTATCAGTTGAGAAAAGTACTGCAAACTCTGCATGAGGGACTGAAATGCTTCATCACCCTTCCAACGCTTCATCACCCTTGTCAAAAATACCTTCCTTATGTCATAGAATCATTAGGGATCAGAAGGAACCTTGAAAGATCATGTAGTCCAGTCCCCCTGCCACAGCAGGACACCTAGACCAAGCCACACAGGAACATGTCCAGTCTGAACTTGTCTCTTTTTGTTATGAATCATCACCCCTTGTCCTGTCACACCAGGACGAGCTATAAAGACTGTGCCCATCTTTCTTACAAGCCCCTTGTAAGTCTGCAATGCTTGCACTAATGTCTCTACAGAGTCTTCTCTTCCCCAGGCTGAACGTTGTGTGTTGTGTCCTTAATGACAGAAAACCAAGACAAACTGAAATAACTTTTATATGGGTGGTAAAATGGACTAGATTTCAGCTGGTAATTAGCCAGTTACACCTGACTGTTACTGCCTCCTTGTAGGAGGGCAGTAACAGATGGTATATAGTGCTGTAGGATCAAAATAGCCTTACCTTCCTCCATCTAATGCAGTTGCTGTTGAAGGATCAATTCTTCAGCCCAAGCACTGAGGGGCTAATAAAGACTCCAACCTTGGGAACAGGAGTGATTTACAATTGAACTTAATCTATTTGAAAAATTCGAGCAACCACATTATAGAAAAACCCAAATCTCTTCACACACCACCTGAATTTCCTCGGTGCCATCTGGCTGCTGCATTAAACAAAGCCCTGGAGACCCTCAGAGACAGAGAGGCAGAGTTTTAATGATTAACCTAACCTGACTGTCAGTAAGGATAGCTTGATATGCAGGGCCTCAGTTGGCACTTTCTGCATAGCTAATCGCTAAAGCTGTAGAGAAGATTTAAGGCAGCAGGAATTCCCCTTTGGTGTGTCAACCAACTCTTGTTCTCCCAGGACATGGCACTGACATGCCAAGCAGCACTGATTTGGTGCACCCTGGTTTTATGGTGAACCCTCAGAGCAACTTGGTCAGGGAGAACTGTTAATGTCTTGTTTCTGCCAAAGGTTCCTGCAAAGGCATTACCATTGATACCTTGGAAGCTCACCTGCACCCGAGTTCTTCACTGGGATACGGCTTATAGTCTGAGGCTTTGTTTCTATTGAAATATTTACCCACTTAGATATCTTGAAATGCTTTAAGTTGGGTACCTGAGCATGTACTTGCTGAAAAACAAGAAAGTGTAAGCCTTGATTTCATGAGCTGGATTGATATTTGTATGAAGATCCAGAACTGGATGTGGTGTTTTGATCATTTCAGTTTGATGAAGACAAACAGTACTTCTCGTGTTATCAGGTTCACTTTTGGATTTACAGGAGATGTCAAACATGGAGTTCTGTCAGAGCACTATTAGTTTAATTTCTTCATAAGAACTTTTCCTCTGAATAGAAAGGACATCTTTCCACTATAAAAATAATTCTAAATTATGTATGCTGGTTTTTACTTACTCAGACTTTTCATCTCATGCTGATATACTTGAAATATTTCAATTAATTTGTTTTGCTACTTGAAATTTGTGGAGAGGATGTAAACAATGCATCTTTCCTTTTAGAAAGCATTTAAGAACCATCAAGAGATCTGTAGGTATTATTTAGTGAACAATCATGCCTTCTTTTACAGTAAAATTAATGGTTCCACTTTGCGGGTGCATAAAATGAAACCTAAGCCATCAATTTACCGTAGGCCTTCCCAGAGCTAGCAATTTACATGCATGCAAAGTGAATATGAATGGTGAAAACACATTCATGCATTATATATGTCTGGAAGCTTGAGGGAGCAAAATATCAGCCAACAAGCAACTACCGAAGCCATAAACTACTTTGGTGAAAGACTCCTCATTCAAATAGGAATTCACAAATTTAAATTTGATGTTCATCTAGAGGTGTACATGTGGCCACCATCATCTAAGTTATGAAGGTATGTGGGCTTCAGGCTTGCTGCTAGGCTTACCCTGTATTCTTAAAATGCACTGTAATTCTACATAGATAACAAAAACTATTCCATTCTGTAGATACAGGGCTTTTTCTTTGTTAATAATATTTTAATAAATTAAAAATCAGTTCAGATGAAAAGTAGCTTTCTGAATGAAAGCCCTTTTCTGTCTCCTTACTCTTGTCCCAGGAGCCAATTCCCAGGGCTCAGGAATGGGGGGGAACCAATTTTCCAGCAATTACTGAAAGACCCCAGCTTTCATTGCCAGAGAGGGGAGCAGCATGGGTCTCAGCAGTGTCAGAGTAATGCTTCATTATGCAGGTTGTATAGGTCCATTATACTTTATACAGTTGCTCATAGCTCGCCTCACTCTATCAGCTCTGAAATATGAGAATCATATTGAAGTCCTTCTGGTAATGAATATGAAAAAACTCCACAGATCTAACTCCAGCATATCCAGGCAGACCAGCAGTCCTCTTGCGTTCATTTCAATACATCACTACTGCTTATCAGCACCTTTCAATGACTGCTCAGAAGTGTGTTTCATATCCAGGTGGCTGGATTTATATCCATGCAAATCTGAATTAATTCTGGCCATAAAGTTTTCCTAAGCAACTGTTTCCGAATAGAAGCTTACAAGTCTCCTGGCAAATGGCAATAAAAATAATAAAATAAAAGCCAAGTTTCTGCTTTAGTACCTCAAGCATCCTGTGAGTAGGTAGGTAGGTAGGAAGATAGATACTTAAAAGGCTGCACTGTGCTGAAACAGCAAGTACTTTTCATGTTGGTCATCACTGGCTCTGAAAAGATGGGTAGCGTAATGTTTGTACTCATGTTGCACATCTATTGGTCATGTGCTATCCATATAAACTGCCACACGAGAAGGGGAATGCTACTGCTTAAAGAAAGAGCCGGGGTTTTTTAATAGTCTAGCACTTCTCTTATTTTCTATTTATATGTGTTTTAACTGAAGGTATATTGTATTTCTTCAAGGAAGAAAATTAACTCTGTCCAAGACAGCTTGACATAAAAACTATGCCTCTGTCCTTGTCATCTACCGTGCTCTCAGTGAATTTATTCCTCCTTTAACCCACTGAAGCCACTAACTTATTTTCGCATTTGAGGAGTTTTGAAAAATAATTTTCTTTCCTTCACTTGTTTGAAGGTTTAGTTTTTTGTTTTATGGCTAACGACTAAAGAAAATAAATCCTACATTTTATTTTCCTTGACTTCCATTTCCTCCTCCGTAACTGCATGCTGACAGGGAGCATACTGAGGCCATGCCATTTAGAAGAACTGCTTCTCATTGACCTCTTTCTATCTTTCTATCCTTGCATTTTCAATACACCCTTCAGGCTGTTTTTCTGTGTTAAAAGCTGGCTGAGAAGCTCTGAATGCTGAATTGCAAATACTGAGTCACATTAGGTGGGTTTCACAAGTATAGTGTAGACTCAGAGGACTGAAGTATGTGCTTAATTTTACTCCCAGCTGAACAGCTCTGTTCTTTGACATCTCTGTTGAAATACTCTTTTGTATCAAAAGTAAGTAAATTTCACCGAATCACACAATGTTAGGTTGAAAGGAACCTTGAGGATCATCTGGTTCAAACTTTCTTGTCAAAAGCATGGTCTAGACAAGATGAACCAGCACCCTGTCCAGATAATCAAAAAGTCTCCTATGTTGGGAAATGTACCCTGCAGATTATTCCACTTACTCTCTTGATTGCCAAAAACCCAAAATGCCAAAGAGCAGAGGCTTAGGACAAGAGTGTCTGAACTGTTCAAAGTTTATTCTTAACAAGCCATGCTGGACCACAGGACTCTGACCTCAGCCTCCAAAGTTTGATCTTGCTTCTTGTGCATCTTTTGGACTTGGTCACCATTGCTTGGCTGAGCCACCTTTGTTGCTGTCCCTGGCTTTGAGTGCATGCATGTTGTGTGAGTGCTGCTGGCTCTTTGCTTGTAAGAGCATGCTTCTTTTCAAAATTGCCATCCCCTTTGGCTCAGAAATGTCTCTTCCCTGAAGAAATTGCTATGCACAAGTTGTTCAAAGTCCTAGACATTGTCCTTTAAACCTTCTTTTTAAATCGAGTAAAAAACAAAATAAAAGTAGGAAGTCTGTTGTTTCAGCCAGAAAGAACCTTTAGATATTGATGACTTCTGACATTTCTTTTAGTCCACTAAAAACGCTGTACTCCTTTTCACTCAAATCCATCTAACAAACAAGGCAGGCTTGTTTTGAAAGCAAGCAGTCACAAGCAGCATTTTAGGTAATTACATCTTCCAGGCATTTCAGCCAAAACATTGTTAGCACGCGCACAGGAAGCACCTCTGCCCTGGGAACTGATTATGGTTAGGAAGATTGAGGACCTTATCTAAGAATTATAATCAAATCACAAAGCTAATGGCAAGGTATCAATTTTTCCAAAACCAAATTATGCTTACACACTTCGGTTCTAATCTCCATGGGGAAACCAGTATGAAATCAGCCAACACAGGAATTGAAAGCACAATACGTATTGAACATGAATTTACTCCTCTATTCTGTACTAAGAAATGCACTGCATCTCAGTATCTGCACCCATGGCAGCACTTGGTTTGAGTCCTGGTGAAGAATCAGGTGACCTCTGGAATAAGAAGCAAATTGTGGAGAGGCAGGGGCAGAGAATTCCAAGGTCAGAGCTGTTTATATCTGTTTGAAGTCTGCAATGCACAGAGGAGCTCCATTAATATGTGATAGCATGGTATTGCAGGTTCCCCCATAGACTCTGCTATTCAGCTAGGAACTGGCCCTGTGGCTGGAGAGTCACAGCATGCTGAGTTTAAGTGTTTTCAGGAGAGACAGCTGACAAACTCTGGCCTGTACATGACCCTCAATATCTGCATAGACATACTCTTATCAGAAAAAATAAGCATCGCTGTAGGCTTTTTTAAAATTAGAAAACAAATTCCTGCGCATCAACAAGTCCATGGAAAATGAACTTGCAAGGAACGCCTAAGAGTGACACCTGCTAGCTCCTGTCAAAAGCGTGCTCATCACTTCCTGCCAGGAAAGCTAATTTCATTAGAGCTGAGGCTGGAATTGTCACTCAGCAAGTTTATTAAATCTCAAATACCGAGAGCGAAAAACGCACCAGCTGGGTGATAATCACTGAACATGTATAAACAAGCCCCATGCTTAGCTAATCTTCACTCAGATGCTGGTTATGGGCTCCAAGCTTCTAAAATAATGTTTAATAGACCAGAGAGTTCCTGTAGGTAAACAAGGGTGTGAAATTGCTTCCAGCAGCTCTCTCTGCATCAAATCTTGTGCAATGCATGTGGACATCCTGAATGGCTATAGTCCATAAAGCTTTCCAGAATCAGCTTCCATGGGGCATTCAGATACGTGACTCTTACTATTCATGTGTTCCTTAAAGAAGGGGATGACCCAAGCAAGGTAGGCTCCTGTTTTGGGGAGACCCCGGATGGAGCAGGGACATGCATGACTGTGCAGAGCAAATCCGTCACATTAGCACCTGTGCCAAGCAGCTCTGCATCTCACCTGAGTATAGTGAGAGTATTTAACATACCTGTAATGTTAAATTGTCTCTCTGTGCAGTAAATGAGTAACTGGCTTGCAATCACAGAATCATCAAATGTTTTTGATTGGATCCTGTAAATGAACAGGATAGCAGTAGGTGAGACTGATCTGTACTAGACATAAACTGAGAGAAATTCAAAGAGATCATTTCCAGGGTGATGGATGGTTTTGGAAAGTAAAGAATGGCAGAATTCTGTGGTTCTGTGCTTTTCAAGCTAGTTGCTAGTTTTGAGAAAGTACTGTTTGTTGAAGAAAGGATTCACTAAATTCTGGTTTTGGAGCAGGACAACCCTTTATGGCCAGCAGTGGTGTAAATGGGATCCTTCTCTTCGAATGTGGCTGATACAGAGTGAGCCTTGAAGACACACAACTAAATGTGGCCTCTAGGCACAGGGTCCTCTGCCAGTTGCTGTATGCTGCTAGATGTATACAACAGCATGAACACACCAGCCACAAGCAGTTTGGTGTATAATGCTATCAGTAACTACTTGGATCTTCCATGGTCAATGATTTCTAGTAAATCTGCTGCCACTTCCTTCCTTGTTAGATTTCGATTTATCAAAGGCTCTTTGCCAGCAGCAAGGCCATCTGGAAAGAGGCACTCTTCTGCACTCAGAGTCCTTCACAGTCACCAGCATTGCACAGGTTTTCCAAATTCATGGCTGGATAAGACCATCATGATTTTTAACACGCAAGCACCCAACAGCTGGACAATATCTCCTTAACTCCTACAGCTCCATTTTCTGAATGCTGCTGTGCAGCTCATTTATATTCATGTATTCTTCCTCCTGCTGTTCAGAGCATACGAAGACCAAGAGTCCTCACGAGAGATGTTTACATTAAAGCAGCACATTAGTTTCCAGTGCCCTGAGGATCCTTTATGTTTTAAGGTAGATACAACCCTTTGTCTTCTACAAAAGGTTCTGCTTTGTCCCATGGCTGACAGATACACCAGCCAATTTCACAGAAGTATTAGCTGTCAGAGGCTTGCCAAAATGCAGGTAGAGTTCCAGACTGATGAAGAAAAGCCAGTGTATACATTGCAGCTCTGTGCAAAGCTGGTTAGTGAAGGCTTTCTGAGAGAGATTAGACAAGATATCATTTTGTCAAAGGCCTCGATCCACTGCAGAGATGGCACCTCTGATACTCCTTTCACCTGGAAGGTTTCTTGAAGCGTTACTGTTTTTCTGGTTACTGAACTGGCAGAAACTGCTGATGGTAAAAGGCAGAGCAAAGAGTGGAATGATTTTGAAAAGTCTGAAGACACTGTGTGTCAACAGAAGTCTGTCCATTACAAACTGTCTGAAGAGCCTTATTTCCTGAAGTAGCAACAGAAACCTTGCAAATCATTCTCAGAAGGCACTGTCATAATTTAGCGATCTGTAATGCTAATGACATCGATCACATTTCCCAGGACACTACCCAAGCAAAGTGAGGGATTCCAGTACAGGTTTGGGAGCCATTTCGGATCCCCAAATGTTGCAGCAGCAGTACAGTATGCGGTAGAGTGGCCGTTTGCAATTTATTGAATTCATTTTTCTGAAGAGAAAGTCTGAGATCCACTGGTGAGTGTTTATGTAACAAAAGGAAGAGTTAGTGAAAAGGTGAAGGGATCTAAGTGCCATAGCCTCCTGCCAAACCTGGCCAGCCTTTGGAGTGGAAGAGCTCTTCTAATGGCTATACCTGCCCCAGACACTTGCCACTGTCTTCCCTAGGAAACCCTTAAATGTCTTCCAGAGCTTTGCCATGTGCCCAGGTGAAAAACCATAGGTGTTGAGGAAGAAAAAGCATAACCAAGTGCCCTCTGAGCAGTTAGGTGCAGCCCTATTCCCTGTGCTTCCATTAGCCTCCAACGAATTGCTCTTCTAGCAGAACACTTTGCACTGATGTGTTTGTCCATGCTGTTCTATGTGCTGATTCAATAGGAGTACACTGGGTTGTATCTCCTGGATTTCCATCTGTTATTTCCCTAATCATTCGTTAGAGTTTTTTAATATAACTCACTTGTATCGATGTCAGGGCTTTGAGGGTACGTGATACAGTGAATGGCATTCAGATAATCGTAAGGCACCTGAAGTTGCAAAGTAATGCACTTCAGCATCAGGGCAGAATTGAGCTTTGGTAGGGAGTGAAGAGGAAATTAGAGAAGTTTGGAATTCATAGGATGATCATAGCCTAGAAATAAGCCACCTGAACAGCAGACAGGAATAGAGATTAGGCTTTGCCGGGGGTGCATAGGGCCTAAAACCAAAGACAGTTGCTCTAACAGTGCATAGGCCTGTTTCAGATAGTGTTACAAGGGAGAGTGCTGTATAAACACTCTTGAAACATCAGTCTTTTGCCTTCAGAACTGCTTATTAGCTGAGCTGAGAAATACATCAAATATGCTAATAACGCAGTAACCAGCAGCTAAGGAAAAAATAAACCACCAAATGTTCATTTACATTAGGATCACAGCAGCAACAGCATACTGATAATTTAACCCCCTCTGCTCTGCCTAACAACCTTAATGTGACACAAAGCACAGACTGCATAGACAATACTGTAATTGGATGACCTTGTCAGTTTTAAACAATTAATGATATTGAGATAATTCAAAAGGACAAGAGGAAGCCTGTTTGCTTCATCAAAGACTACTTAGTAATCAGTTTTATGCACTGAGGTAATGAGACATATTAGCCCCAGAGTCAAGGGGGAGGGTCAGTGAAATATCTCAAACCCTCTTGGAGTGTAGGGTCAGAGAGAACACTTTCCTTGCTTAGAAGGAGGTGTGTCATACTAAAGCAAATAACAAGCCCATCAACATAAAAAAAAACAAACCCAGAGAAGCTAAAGCAATGTTTTTCATGCAAACCCAGAGAAGATAAAGCAATGATTTCCATGCACCTAAGAAAAGGATGTGAAATTACGCTTTTCTTCACATTGGCACTTGGCATTTGGGAACAGGTTTATGATCGTTCATGAATAGATCCTGGGGTACCTTGCTTTGTACCATGTTTGGCAGCATCTATTGTAAAATGCTCTCAGCTATGCATTTTTTCGTTCACCTCTTGAATTATGCATATGTAAATTCGGAATCTTTATTATAATCAGAAACAGCTGCTCATTACAACAGGATTATTGTTTTGAGACATATATTGCATTTGTGTTGAAGAAATAATTCAGCACTCTCTGTATGAGAGTATACAAATGGGTAGCCCTAGGAACAGGCTGTGCACATAGCATTTACATTTAGCTGTACATAGCTACAGAACTTTGAAACCGTTTGCTTTATTTTCTAGCCAGGATCATAACCCAGACCTACAAACCCTCCTTTCACAACATCCCCATTGGTACTTCTGTGTGTAAGAAAATGGTAATGCTTCACTGCCAATCTATACTATGTCCTGCTAGGTAAATAATGAGACAGGAGCAAGTGCAGATGTGAAATCATGATAGCCTCCTGCTTCCAGAGCATTATTGTCGAAGAATCATACTTTTATACAGAAATGCTAATGCTCCCACTAGCATGGGCAAGGTCTTTGCTACTTTCACATTGAAGTTTGTGTTGTAGGCATTTACACACGCTTATTAGTCAACAGCAGTGGGGTTTGCTGTATTGGGTAGAGATGTAGTAGTCAGTATATCCAAAATAAATCCATATACCACAGCTTACTGTAGCACCCAGATGGTTTAACATGGAGTAGAACAAATTAAACTATCAAACTAATTTTCACGCTGAAAGGAGACCACACACCACATATGATACACTTCCTCTTTTGCAGGTCAGGGAAAATGTGCTGGAGGCTTTCAAAAAAGCTGCCATCCACATAGTATGGGTGCTTAAACCGCATTAGTGCTAAAATAGATGATTGTATCCCTTGCTGAATAAGAAAAAGATTGTTTTATCAAATTAAATGTCACAATGTAGTGATGGGCATTTTCGGAAACATCACTAGAGAGCAGTGAAATCTTCCTCAAGGCCCTGGGAAATGCGTGAGTGCTGTTATCAGTTTGGAACAAAATGCAAGGGGACATTTTTCCCAACCTTATATCCGGAGCAGAGTAGTGTATGACTTGGCTTATCTCATTTCAGCTCTCACCAGGTGCTGTGAGCTCTGTACAGACTCAGCCTTCACACTAGAGCTTGCTGTATGAGCGCAAAATGCAGCAATGAAATGTCCTTCCACAGAGCTCATGAGCAAAAAGCATTTCTAAAGAAACACACTAGATTTTGAGGAGGAAAGAAAAAGGCTGAACATGAGACTGGAGGTGATGAAAGCGATGCTCCGAAACTACTGACATACTGCAGTGCAAAACTGGCTCCTCCAGGGTATTTGGAGATGGTTTTAATTTTGAATTTGCCCCACCGCCTTGGTTTATGACAGATCGTATGTCATAATGGAGTCTGCATCTGCCTTCCCCTCATGCATTCATCCAGCCTAGCAAGATGCTGCAGTGTGTCAGAACTCCAGAACACTGACATGCTTTTTTGGCAAGTAATTAATTTTAAAGTATTTTATCAAATACATGTAGGCTTCTAGTCAATGAAAATACAAGTTTGCCACTTATTCAAACCATCTGTCTTTATTCCTTTAATTATAATTGTGCAATATGTCCATTTTCTACCATTATTATTTCTTGGTTTTGAAGATTACTTTTAGGAAGTGGAAGGTTTTATCTGTAATTAAAATAGGTACACAAGGTTTGGTTAAAGGTTCTCTATCCAAGGGATGTTACAAAACCTTTTTTTAACTCAGGAAACACCCTGCTGCAGAACACAAATGACATGCCTTGTAAAATGTAACGCAGCAATAAGTCAGATTTAGGATCAAATTCAAAGACCTTCATTAAAATGTGTCAGAAGGAAAGATCTTCACATACAGCATCTGATTTCTAATCAAATACCCTTAGAATACACCACTGAAGCTATGCAGATGATTGATACACTTAGGGCGTGATGTAGGTAATTCCTTCTGTATTCGGCTTATTAAATATGTATTTTTTATTAAATTTTAATAATTTACTGTTTTTAAAAGAAGGCATCATTTTGGAAAGAAGGCTGCATCAGAAGATGAGCCTTTTGACCTCTGGGAAAGATCTGGAAAAAACCGTCTTGCATTACAAAGAATTTATCATTCCTCTGATCTTTGCTCCCTGAATACAAGACTAACTGACTTGAATGCGAGCTGGGTATTTCTGAATGCAGTGCTAAGTGCTCAGCTTATGCTACAGCTGGGCCATTCTCACCATGCTGCAGAAATAATCAGCTGAAAGATTTCTATTCAGGCACCAAGAAAATGAAATTGGAATCATTACTTTTCTTCTCCAAGCTAAGAAAAACATGGCAAGAATGTGTTTTGAGTCAAGGGTTTTGCTGAATACATTACTACTATTTTTTTGTCATGAAATGCAGAGCATTTTGCAATAAATTGAAAAATGTAGCATTTCTTTTTGGAAAAGTCCGCCCTGTGCTTCCTAGGCAATAATGGAAAGTTGCAGTGCTGAGTAGGTAAAAAACTCCCAGTAAGAGTGGCCAAATCAGAACAGTACAGTGATAAAAGAAATCCTACAGAGCGGTTTGAGTGTCTGCTGAAGGACAGAACTAGATAAAAAGCTATGCATAGTATGTTTTCTGTGGTAAAATGTTGATTCATAGGGAAAAGTGGTTTTTGAATAGCATATCAAATCCAACTGTGTATTTTTCATCAATTATTGAATTATTTCATCTTGATAAGGTCAAACACAAAGCTTTTCATTGTGCTGTAGCATTTAGACTTCTTTAATTAGCAGTAAAACAAATAGCAAAGAGCTGGTTTTAACATTATGAAAATGAAACATCTATTCCATGAAGATGAAGGACTGTGGAGTACGCTCAATTTCAGGAAAAACTATAGGTACTTTGACTCCCTTAGAATGCCATGATTTTTACATAGCAGAAATTCTGTTTGAAATCACCCAGCGAAGGGTCTCACTGGGCACTGATATGACCCACAGACCTTAAAGCCAAGACCAAAGAAGAAACATACTACTCAGTATTATCACACTCTCTGCCCACAGCACTGTAGCGTCACCTTTGGACAGCTTGTGACCTCTTTTGGCACCTGGGTGTTTTGGTGGGCATGCTAAGGTGGTCCCAAAGTGACATGGCATGGCAAGTTGTAGGTTAGACCTTGGGGCTCTTCTCCAGCCCTGCCTGAGAGTCTCCAGCAACACAGAAACACAGGTGACACCCAGAGAGATCCTGGACAGGTGATGACCCAAATGAGGAGGTGTTAAAGACACCTGTGCCCTCAGGCAGGGGAGATCTAGTTTCTAGACTCTTCGTGGTGTGAGATGATCTGAAAGCACCAAACCCTGGTTGGGAAATGACATGTCAGTGGTATGAAGGCTGTATTCATACATGAATAACCTTGGCCACTGTTGTTATGTGACATTTAATGTGACATGTTAACACAAACCCTGGCCTTCTAGGTGCTAAATTCAAATTTGAAGGCATATTGCTTAGAGCTAGTGCACCTAACTAACTAATGAACCTTGTGAGACCTACAGCAGTTGCTTCTGGAAACTTCAGGTACTCTGTAGATACTGTTTTCCTTGTCTTTATTGGCAGAATGCCATGTTTTTCTGTTGGCTATGAATCTGGAAAGAGTTGTTTTAATACACATCAGAAATTCTCAGATACTGCTATTATCTGCCAAGTCTGCTGCAAATGAAGTACTTTTCTAAAACTAGGACTCTGGATTTGACAGGCACAAGCATGGAAATGTGAGGAGTAACAGACCCATCTGTGTCCGGGAGCACTGCTTGTTCTCCCACTCACTCAGCAAGAGGCATGTACTTGTCTCTGCCTCTCAGGTTTTGTTGAGGTGACCAAAGAGGAGCTAAGTGCATGGGAAGGAATCCCTCTTTCACCTTCTTTGAGTTCAGACACCTTTTTGGGCTTTCTGAGGTAAAAATACATAGTTGTATCTTTCATGGATTCCCTATTGTACCTTCAGTAAGTGAAAAGCATCTCTGCTATGAATGACAAAGTAATATGCTGCTTCATACAACCTTTGCCCTGCTGTGAAAGCCCATGCAAAGTTGCTGGAGAGGGGGGTACCCCTGAGACTGATTTGGAATTCCATCTGTCAGAAATCAGTGTGTGTTTGTATGTATGCCTGC
Organism: Upupa epops; assembly: GCA_013397515.1. Lineage (NCBI taxonomy): Eukaryota > Metazoa > Chordata > Aves > Bucerotiformes > Upupidae > Upupa > Upupa epops. The sequence goes on along the minus strand of VZRI01009310.1, from coordinate 229,454 downwards.
AATGAGCTGGGGTCCATGAATCATTGGGTTTTATGCAGGTATAAGACACAGGCACGCACACCTCCTCACGTGAACCACTATCAATTAATATCAAATTGTTCAGTGAACAGAATGAAGGAGCAAAGCTTCAAACATTCAGACTTCTAATTGCCTCAGAATCCTTGAAGAGCTGGAATTTAAGGCTGCTGTGGGTCCTTTAAAAGAGTACAAAGGGGAAAAATAAGAAGCCATCTCCTCCTTATGTGGGCATCACGGCTCTTTGTGAAGCACTGCATGTAGATTTGTAGTCCTTCTCAGCATGTACGGGAGAAATGTGAGCACAGTAGCCTACAGCCAGGGTGTAGTAGGGGATTGGGCACTTGAGAGCATTGCATTGTGCATGTCATGTCTTCAACATGGCACATCGTCAAGCAAGTAAATGCTGACAGATTCACTTTATACGCCCTCCCAGTTTCTTCATTCCCCTCTAGAGTCTGAGCCAGATGTGCTGGCAGTGCTTATGGGAGAGAGGAGGCTGAGAAGCTTCATGCTGATGCTGTCTGTGGGTTTGGGGCCAGCCTTTCACATGAATCTTAATAAACGTTCCAGAAAGCTTCATTTGCAGGGTTTTGAAAGGCTAGTGCCAGACCAGAAGCACCAGGGGAGCACGCTGTACATACTTGCATACAGCAGCCCCGCTGGGTTTTCACTATTAATTGTCCTCTCATGCGCCTTCATACTGTATGGGGGGAAGAAAATACGTTGAAAAGAGCTGCCCCTAACAGTACTGTTACTAAAGCATGGTAAGCACTCACTGCCCTTGGTGAGAAGTTAGCAGAAAATTCAGGAATAGACGGTTAGAATCCTGGTTTGGAAAATGGAAAGGGATGGTACCGTCTGTTATCAGATCTCTGATTGTAGTAGGTGCTGTTCCAGCTGCAGCGGAGTATTGTCCAACCCCATGCGGATGAGGACTGGACAGTCTCATCAAACTGGCCTCTTCAAAACAGGTGCCAGTAGGTCCACCCCCATATGAAAAAATCCTAAATACAAAAGATCACAGTTACAAGACAAAGATGACCCTGACCCGGGGGAACATCCTCCGAAGGTAAATGTGAAATTACATTGTCAAGATTGGAAGCAACATTTGGGACAATTCCTTAAAATACATCCAAAGCAAACAATAGCACAAATAGAAATAGCGGGGAATTCATTGTGAGGGAAGGAAAAGGTGAAATTCTTGGTGCCTTCATATGCAATAACAGCAAAACCCCCACCCCTATTCTGTCTCCTAGATACAGAGCTGTTTCCCCTTTAAGGAGGGTACAGGAGTACAGGGAGTGTGCTCGTCACAGTTCAGGAAGCACAGCTCAAGAAAATAAATGTCATTGCAACTTAAAAATTGATAGGTTGGTACTTGCCTACTGTCATGGGCACTCTCAATAGAAAAGCGACAACTGATGAAGACCTAAAATTATTTCAAATGGAAGTATCCTCTTTTTTCATTTCTTTCACTGAAGTGGCAAAAAGCCCCCGACACAAACTGATATTTAGCCTTTGTGCATTCAGAATTTATCATTCTGTCCTCCGGTTTCTATAGAGACCATGGAGGGGAGAGGACGCTCAGCGAGCCTTTGAGCATTGCCCTGTTTGTTAGGTTCGTTTACTCTTTCATTGCTGGCTGGTAGATACTGATTCCAGAGCACAGAGCAAACTGCAGATGCCTTTCAAACAGATGCATGCATACATAGAATTAGGGAATCATTTAGTCTGAGAAAGACCTTCAAGACTTTGAGTCACAAGGTTAGTGCTCCAGATCTACCCAACTTTTGCACACCCCCTCCCTGGGCAGCCCGTTCCAAGGCCTGCTGACCCTTTCAAATAAGATTTTCCCTGATGTCTAACTTCCCCTGGCACAACTTTGAGGCCATTTCCTCTCTCAGAGAGAGAGAGTGTAAATTTGAAAATGGGAGTTTGCACAAGAGGAAATCTGAGAACAGTCTTCTCTAGCCCATCTATACCCAGAAGGAGTAAGTGCCTGGCAGGATGAGGCTTTCATTCCCAAGTTAGGCTACTTTTGCAATCGCTCTACATTTGAATGTCCTTTTTGCTCTATGATAGTTGGACACAGCCTGATAAGGAGAAAGGAGATGACCTCAGGCTTATGGCTTCACTTGTGGGTTACACTGTTCTACCATTTTCTCACCAAACCCGGCTTTGTGGTTAAAGGACAAGCTCATCAGTAGCATGAAAGGGCATATCTAAACAAACTAGAAGGAGCCAGAGGGAGAGTAAACGGTGGGGGGAACTTAGAAAAATTAATCACTAGGTGCTTCAGATAGGCTGAAGCCCTGAGTACTCAGCAAGGAAACGGGAGGGAACGTTGGTTGGGTTGAGGGAAATGTAAGTCAGTGCTACATCTATGTGTACTCGGTAGGGCACTCACTCTTGCAGGAACATAAATAAACTGCTTCACTGAGAAGTGTGTCTGGACCCAGTTTATTGGCAAATGAGCAAGTTCTCACACTACTAGAAGAAAAGCCCAAGAACTGGCATGGTGAAACCATCCTGCCCCTTCACTGCCTCGACTTTCCCGGCCAGCACACTGAATCAGTATGCTGAGGCTGCAAAAATCAGTCAGCAACCACAAAAGCAGAAGGTTTTCTAGCTTGTCCATACTGAGAATAAAGGCAGCAAACATGTGTAATAACCCCAGTATTGGGAACCTGGAATTTCTGATGGGTTTTCAATAAATACGAGTGTAAGCCTTGGAATTTAAACTGTGCTAAATTATTTACTGTTCCAAGCTGTAAGCCTCATCTTCCCTTCTGAAATGGTCTATAGGAAGAGTTCTTCAAGACTGCAGTGAAGAAAAAATATTTACATGGCCAAACCATTCCTTTCCAAATAACGAATCGGTTGTGAAATCTGAAAAAACACATAAAAATCTGTTTTCTTCACTAGTAGAGCTCCTCAGGAGCTGTTTGGGCCTGTGCCACATGCTCAGGACAGTGGAATACAAGATTAGATCTAAATGAGCAAGACTGCTTCTTGTAACAGGATGGTTCCTTCGGGAACTGGCTGCTCTAAAAATGTAGCTGTTGGAGACAATGCAGTTATATTTTGGATGTATAACCATATAAGGCCAAATGCTTTAAAACAATGTTTTGGATTTCATCATTGCAAACCCTTGAGATGGACACCGAGAAGTGCAAACGTGTTTATCAAAGTCGTGGTCTTCAGAGTGATTATTGGGCTAGATCTAGTGTTCATCAAGTCTTTCTTCTGATTTCCATGTCCTATAGACCAGGTTTTATGTTAATACAGTTATAGAGGAATGGCCATTCTGAGTAAAACTGTACTGTCACCTGTAGCTGCGGTGATCAGTGTCTTGAGCTGGCTTGCTATGCATGTATCCTGGTCTTCAGATGAGTACTCCAGAACACCATCAAGACTCCTACTAACACAACTGAAGCAACTGAGAAATAGGTACAGATTTACCACAATCCCATAGACTGATCCAGAGAATCAAGCCAGCAGAAAACTGACCCAACCATAAACAGCGGTGACTTTTTCAGTGGGTTAACTCACTGAAGCAGCCCACTGGAGATCAGATGCATGCCAGTGCCATCTCATGGAGTACCCGGAGTGGTGGGCTGGGGATGCCATAACAGCTCTTGGTAGATCATCTCAGCCCTGTCAAAAAGTTGCTGTCTCCAGGAGCAGTGGGAGGAAGGCTGACCTCTGGCTGTCATAATCTCCCTCCCTCCCCTGCCTTTGAAGAAATGTCCTCCCCAAGGCCCTGGTTTACTAAGCCTTCCCTGGGAATCCAGGATGTGCCCAACCAGTCTCCTACATGGTCAGCAGACTGTACACAAAGAAAACAGATTTCCACCCACTGGCTAAGCTTCTCTCTGCTGTACTGCAACCTTTTCTTTGCAGCCATCATCTTGTCTTCCATTACAGCCAGTCTGCAGCATTAAAGTCCTGTGATTATATGGTTCTACATCAGAAATCACAACAGAATGCAATTTGCAGTCAGCTCTAGCTGCAGTGTGTACATTCAGGGTGTCTATTCTCCCCTATCTTTGTTTTTGAATGTTTAGCCACAATCCTTAGTGATTAATACAAATCTCTGCTGAAAAGGAGAAATAGGAAAAAAATTCAGCATAAATTTGCCTCACTGTAAATTGCTTTGTTCAACGAATTACTATTGTGCTGCAGCAGCAGTGTAATAGTGAGTAAATGATGCAGGATTATTGTAATGCTGATGATTATTGTTAGTTTCTGTTCACCAAAACAAAGAAAATAAAAAAATTGCTTCCAGTCTTCAAATCCTCCACATATCAAATCCCCTGGGCTTCATTCCCAGCCTGCACCTGCCTGACATCAGTGTGGGCCATTGATTTCCATGAGGAAAAGCACAATTTATACCGGTGCCCGCGATGAAAAAAACCCCGGGTCCTGGCTTTTTGCGAGGTTCAGCACGCTGTCTTGAAATCAGACAAAATTAGCCAGAATTTGTGAACTGGTTATTCTTTGCCTGCTGAAACGAGGCAACGTCTCAAAGTGCTGCTTTGAGAATCTGTTCTTTTTGTCTGAGAACAGATGTCTGGGAGGGATTTTGGCAGGAGCCACTCCGTCAAACAGTCCAGCTTTGACAGTTATTTGCTTGAGGGATGGCTGAAATGCAAAGCATTTCTGATCAGAATATCATATTCATCTGGAAGTTAATTACTGTGTCTGCCTTGGTCTAAATAATTAATTATGCAAAAGCCACACAGCTGCGGCCGGACAGAGAGAAGTGCCTTGCTGGGAGTGCCTCACACTTCTCGAAAGGATCAAGTGGTTTAGAACCTAAGATCTATAACTCTTGGGCCATGTTATTGTGCTAGCCTCTTCCTGATCAGAGGAGATTGTGATTACTGCTGAGCGTGCTTTCTTACAAAAAGACACTTTCCAGTGTAGCCTGCTTGGGCCCCAGTAGTAATCTCTTCTAACGCTGTGGCTGTGACAAACTACGAAGCCAAACACAATGATTGTTTCAGGGAAATGGCTTTGCAAAGCCTCTTTGACTGCATAGTCGTGCTCAGAGCAATCAGCCAAAGCAACCTCTGCGTCCAAATGTATGCATGTGCTGGGAAGTGAGTGAGGAGTGAAGCACATGGGTACAATAATCAGCTTGTCTCATTTTATAGCTGACAAAGGTGAAGAGAAGGCCAAGTTTACAGAAATTATGAGCATTGTTGACAGGAGCAGTTTGGTATCTGATCAGATGAACAATGGACAGGCTTGCGGGTTCACTCGCTGCCTAACAAACAGCATTTTTGGGAGGCGAGGATAGAGAAGCATGTCTTGCTCTGTACCCATTTATGATACGTCATCTCCAGCGGATCATGGATGTTAAATGCACAAACAGAAGCGTCAGCCCAGAGTAATTTGTGATAAGTGGTTTTATGCATGTAATTCTGATTTGCCAAAACATTTTTGCCTGCGGCACTAGTAAATGAAACGTAAAAGGAAAAGCTTGGTAAATGTGTCAAATGCTTTGGTGTAGGCTAACACCACTGAGATTGCTGCAGTAAAATGCACTGCACAACCCAGAGAACATACTTTGTCCCTTTGAAGGTTCAAATCACTCTACAATCCATCAGAACTTGCATATTTGGTTTTCTCCTCTAAGTAATGAAAAGATATGTGAACATCTATCTACTCAGATGAGAAGGGGTGGGGAAATGTCTGTGAAAGTGCTAGACCTAGAAAATGCTTAACATGAATCTGTCCAGGATTTGGGTTATGAATCTGTGCACTGTGTTTCCTAACCACATTATTCAAATAAACTCTTTGTATAGGAGTTTTAATTTTCCAAGGATCCCAAAATATATTACAAAACAGGTTGCCCAGGGAGGTTGTGGCTACCCCCTCCCTGGCAGTGTTCAATGCCAGATTGGCTGGAGCCTTGAGCAATCTGGTCCAGTGGGGGGTGTCCCTGCTCATGGCAGGGGGCTTGGAACTAGATGATCTTGAAGGTCCCTTCCAACCTGAATCATTCTAGGAATCTAGAAATCTCAGCCTATGAGCCTTTCATTACATTTTTTCTCTGTTCAACTGAGGAGAGGGCGATGGAGTGGCTTTGATTGACATCTGGCATCCAGCCAGTGTTGTTACCGCATTGGTAATTCCTGGAATTCTCATACTCTAGGCAGATTTCACTGATTTTTGTTACCCCACACTACCAAGACATTCAGATTTGTTGGCACCCCTCATCTTTCTCCCTTCCCCCATTCAGTCTCATCACACCTCTCTTTGTCTGCATTCTCATAGTCAGCTGTCTTCTTTCACCCATGAGTCTTGTCTGCTTTTCCCAATCCCTGTTCTGGGCTTGATCATCAGGTTAAAGATGAACTGCTGTAGTTAAGCCCTGGACACAGGCTACAGGTACACACTATCTGTTTCAGCAGTATTACTGTCTCTTTCCAGGGCTTCTGATAAAGTTATTTCAGCATGCAATGAGTTAGTAGTAAAAAAGGAACGCTCTGCTTTCCCCACTACAAACCTTTGCTCCCAGCTCCCAGCAGGCACAAAGCAGGTCACTGAGTCACCATTAACCAAGAGCTGACAGCTAACTGATTTTACACTTCGGTATCAGTGCTTGCAAACCATAATTTAAAAGCTAATTTGCTTCATACTTGTAATGTCATGGGCAGCTCTGGATGCTATCCTACAAAGCCTGAGCTCATCACAGTCCATCATTTTTACTGCTGTTGGCCCCAAAACTGGTCGCTTGGAAATCCGTAGTGTACACACTCTTATCTCGTAACTGAAATGCAAGAAATAGCCCTCAAGCTTTAGTTGTCTCATGGAAACTTCAGGGGAGAGTTTTCAAACCTGTAGCCACTTTAGGGCAGTTTTAATGAGGCTGTGTTTGCTAAAGCATGACTGGCAGAAATAATAACAGCATTTATGAGGAAACCCTCAAGTTGAGCTACAGCAGGCAAAAAGCCAGCAGAAATTGTTGTGCTGTTGAAATATCTCCTAAAATAGCTCTCCTAGCTCAGCCTAAGCAATTAAAGTTACTGATGTACATAATATGAAAACTGGGAGCGCTTCCTGTTAATAACCACTGTGTAACTGAGCTAATCCGTTAATTTAATATACACCTTCGGGCCCCTCGACACCAGGCGTATCATTAAAGCCATAGGCTTTGCCTTCCGGAACCAAAGGTCACGCTTTGCCACCAAAGTTCTGTAAAACTAGGCATCCTGCGTGCTCAGTGCTCACAGTCATTTCGGCTTACACCTTCCTTTGGGAATAAAGTTTCTGCAGGAGCTTTCTGAGCAGGGTGGTATTGGGCCTCGTCAACTCAATCGATACGTGAGCACGCTGCACAATGAAAACAGATTTTCAAGAAAGCAGTGATCCAAAGGTCTGTATTCACATGAGTGTTTAATGTTGTGATGATGTGAATACGCTAGAAGGGACGTCTTCTTTTTTAGACAGTGGAATTATGGCAACACAGCCTGCAATACAGCAAGGTGATCATTACTGTCTGTTCTCAAAACATCTGTTTTACATCTTTGCTGTTTACCATCTTTGTTGGCCATATGGGCAGTGGCATTGAGTGACCCTCAGCCAGTTTGCTGATGAAGCTGTGGTACTGTTAGGGCTCTACAGATTTTAGTTTGTGAACACAAACTAAAAATGTCCCTTTAAACATATCCTTCCCCACAGATCTGTTGAGAAATAAACATGCAGTTTGTTCTTCGTGGTTGTTCACTAAAAATGACTCCTATCACCAGGTTCTGAAAGTCTTGTGGAAAGATCAGTGGGGGAAACCTTGGGCACGAATGGAAGTATTCAGGTACAGAATGTATTTAAAGGCAAATTGACTGGAGTCCTGCAATTCCTATCATTTAAGGATCCAGAAGCAAGGAAACACCTATGGCTGTGTTTGCGGCCTTCTGCTTTCAGATCGGAGTATTGGCAAAGACACTACCACACACCAAAGCCAGGCTCTGTTGATCTACCACTGGCATGTGCTGCCTCATTTGAGTAATCTGGCAGACCCTTTTCACTCCTTTCATGGAACTGAAGATTGTTTTTGACATGAGTGAAGCAAGAAAAATGAAAAGTACTTCCCTTCTCCTCTGGTTCTTCCCAAAGTTTTACTTTTGCTATAAATTCCTTCTCGTTGGTTATCTGTGCATCTTGGCAGAGATGTTCTGAGGAGGGGGGCACGTGGCAAGGATAGCTTTTGTAGGTATGAGGGGAACACCCTGGAGCACCCCTGTGCACTGTATCAGCTACTGAGAAGTTTGCAGGGTTAAAGGAGACACTTAAATCTGTGCGAGATGAGCAGAACCTTTTGTTTTACAGTGTCAGACTTACTTGGAAGACAGTGGAAAGTTTCATTTCCACTTAGTCAAACGGTGGTGTGCATTCACCACTCCCAATGCTCATTTGGGTGCCCATTTTCTTGGCTATAAAACAGCTCCTCTTAATTTAGTATCACAAGCAAATCTACTTAGTGTGCACACAAGTGTGCCTAGGACATTAATGAAGACATGGAGAGGACTGTCTCTAAAGCTGAACTCTGGGGAACAGCCCTAGCGACTGGCCACCAGCCTGACGTTACCCAGTTACAACAACAAATGTAGTCCAGCCTATCAGCCAGTAGTCCATCCCTCATTTGGTGTACATATCTGTCTGTTTGCTAGACATTGGACATTGTGTCCAGAAGGACACTGAGAGACAGTATCAAAAGCTTTGCTAAGATAAGAAAACCCCTCACATCCACCGCATTAGTGCATTTTATACGGTCTCCCTGTTCATAATGATTTTCCTAGTGTTTTAACCTCATCAAAATAAAGATTCAGTTAGGGTTCTTAGGACAACCTATTACTTTTGCCAGTTATTGCAGAGCAGAGTAAAAAATTTATGAGTCAGGATCTAGATGTGTATTCAGTCAGCTCATTAAATTGATATCATTACCAAACTGATACAGGAATCATTAAAAATGTATTGGATGTAAATAGCTTTCATTCCCTATTCAGCTGGCTGGATTTACACCAGGAGTGCTAATATATACTCTAAGCCATCTGCTCCCTTAATGAGTACTAGTAACTATAAGCACAGCTCTTACTTTCATGAACACAAATTTGGCATAATAATTAAGGACATATAAACTGTAGAAAACCAGAAGCACAGAAATGAAAAGTTACGACACCTAGACTTGAACATACTTCTGCTGCCTCTTAGAGTTACAGTTATCATCCACAGGCAAGTCCTTCTGGATCACAAACTACCTGTTACATCCCTGTCTTGGCTCCTGTGGAGGCCAACATTGCAGTATGCTCCACTCTAAAGCACAAGAGTCTAAAGCATTGTTTACTTCTGCCAGACCTCTAAAAATCTGCCAGGCACTTTGTGTGTACTACTTTGTGTGTAGCTCTGGACACTGTATGCCAAAAGGAATGTAGTATGGTTCAAAAGGCACAGGGATACTCAGCTTAATTTATCAAGGGAAGAAAGGAGTTGCCTTGTCAGGAGAAACCAAAATGCTCAGGACTCATCAGTCTGGAAAGCAGAACGAAGGCTGCATGGAGGATGTGAGAGGCTTACAGAGTCACAAAGGAGGTGGACAAGCTGAACAAACTGTTACTTAAGTCCTCACTGCATGAGCTAGGGGACACTCTAATAAAACCAGAAAGGGGTAATTTGAAAACAGATAAAATAAAGTATCTTTACATTGTGGGTAGTGAAGTTTTGGAATTTGCTGCTACGGGAGGCTTTAAGGCAAATAGTAATGTCAGGGCCAAGGAGAGTTTAGACAGATTTATGGACACCAGGTTCAGAAATGGATGCTAAAAGAATGCCATGGGTTGAGGCTGGGCAGGTCACTAGATAAATAACAGATGCTTTCCCTTGGAAAAGGGAGAAGAGAAAAGGAAAGAGACTTACAGATTGGAAAACTAAAACCTCTTTACTGAAAAGAATAACAATAAAATGAAATGTAAGCAAAGACTAGAAAGCCAATACTGAACCCAAGCCCCTAGCAGCAGTTACATCACTGTGATGTTGAGGATGCTGGGGAAGTCCCAGACTCAAGTAATCAGCACATGGGAACCGTATTCAGGAGCTGGATTCTAGAAATGGATATAGGAATTCAGGAGTAGGATCAAAGGCAGAATGGACAGTGTCCTCTTGCAACAACAAGCATTGAAGAAGAAAGACTGATCCTTGCAACCCCCCACCTTTGTACTGAACAAGGCATATATGGGAGGGAATACCCTTTTGGTCAGTGTAAGGTCACCTGTGCTGTGAGAGGCAGGTACATCCTCTCACTTACTGCACCCCCAACATGGATCATAAGTGACTTTGGTCTTCACAGGAGACAGTATAAGCAAGAGCCTTTCTGTATCTGAGTCCTTGGTAGTAACTTGTCAAGAGTTTATCTCAACTCCTGTCTGGCTTCCATTAATGTCAGTTGATCAGGTTCAAGATGAAGTTAACCAATTAATTTGCTTCATGTGCTAATAGGTTAAAACAGAAAAAAATGAACAAGGAGGGTTTAAAAATCACCTTCATTGTCACAGGCAGAAACAAAGACATGCTTGGTTTGGGGGAAAAATCCAACACAGCACATTTAATTCATACAACATAAAAGCCCCAGCACAAATTGATCAGCCACATGTTCCTACATAACAGGGCCAAGCTGCTATCTCCACCCTTTGTAAAGGAAGAGACTTCCAGCAGTTCTTTTTCCTCATGGAAACTTGGAGTCCGTTCATTCCATGCATAGAACCCTCAGCATCAGTGGTTTGTTCCCTATTCTATGTACCTCCAAGCCAGTCTCCCATTTCCAGTGAGCCAGTTCCTACAGATCATCAGGGAGGCTTTCCCAATATCAGTAAATGATGAGCTGCTGGGAAAATCTTTCCTCCACTGATATCTGAGTTCCTGTTTCTCTCTCAATCTCAATCTCACTTTATTCACCACAATCCCAGGGCAGCATGGATGCTGTGCCCAGCCCAGTGCCATGTGTCTCTCTCCAAACAAAACAAAAGTGAAGAAGATGCAGTACAGGAAGCTCCAAACCAGTTGTACCAGTTCAGTGCCACAACAATTTGGCCTGGTTGCCATAGCAACTTCCCAATGCCTCAGGCAAGAAACCTGCTCAAATTCATACCACAACATAACTGTAAACATCAAGTGTTGCACTTGTAGAAGCAGACTCTCTCTGCCCAGATACACTGTTGACTTCCGAAAGTGCACTTACTTGGAAGATATTGAGCTAACGAGTAAAATCACTGATCAGAATTAGTTCTGAGCTAACTCAAGCCAGGACAAAGAACTAGAAAGGGTTGTCTAGTCTAACTTCCTTAATACAGCAGTTTCAGGAGCTGAGGCAATGTGTGAGGAATAGAGTGCAAAATATGGCCAGGTCCATGTGCTCTCCATTGTCTTCTCTCTTCATATTCTTGTGAATATGAGCTAGCAGTGCCCAGGTAGCTGCAAAGACCAAGAGCATCCTGTGTCGTATCAGAACTTGTGTGGCCAGCAAGAGTATGGAAGTGATTGTGCACGTGCACTTGGCACTGGTGAGAGCGCTCCTCAAGTACTGTGTCCAGTACTCAGCCTTTCGCTCCAAGAAGGATATTGATGTGCTGGAGCATGTCCAAAGAAGAGCAACAAAGCTCACAAAATGTCTAGAGCTGGAGCTGGGCTGTTCAGTCTGCAGTGAAGAAGGCTGAGGGGAGATCTTATTGCTGGAATGATGCTGTAGTGAGGTGAGTGTTGGTCTCTTCTCCCAAATAAAAAGTGATACAACAAGGAAGTGGCCTCAAGTAGCATGATGACAGGTTTAGATTAAACTTCAGGAAAAAATTCTTCACCAGAAGGGTTGTTAAACCCTGGAACAGGATATGCCAGGAAATAGCTGAGTCACCTTAGAGGCATTTAAAAGATTACTTTTATGCATGATTTAATGGTAGACTTGGCAGTTTTGAGTTAACCGTTGGACTTGATGATCTTAAAGGTCTTTTCCAACCTAAATTATACAGTTTTTTAAAATTCTCTTTGTTTGCCTGTGTTTTATATGAAGACTGTGAGCCCATCAGCTGTCAATGAGGGCTCCAGTAAGTAGGGACTACCTCACAGAAACAAACATTAATCTTGGATCATCCATGGAACAGCCCAGAATGTGACTCCCAGCGTGCAATGGCTAGAATCACATGTAGCTGCTGCAAACGTATGAAATATAGAGCACGTATCAGCTGTTTCCCGGTATTTGTGTGCTGCATTTTTTATTCAACTTGCCTGTTAGCATATGCTCTTGCTATTACACATGTGGAGTTTGAAGTATCGTCTCACAGCATGCAGCAAAGTTACATTAAATTATGCAGAGAGTTCTAGTCTTTGTCAGGTATCTTCAGTGTTTCTAACTCTTCTAGGACCAAGTTCCTTGCATACATTCTCCTGAAACACACGGACTGTTGCCCAGTGCAATAGCTTGTTTTGATTTTCAAAGGGCTCAGATTGGCGAGACTCGGGAGTTATTTTGAATGAGCTGTCTGCCCTGTGTCTCTCCTGGAGGTTTCTGCTTGCATTCCAAGGAGACATAATCAGCAGCTGTGGACTGCCATTGTTTGTGGAGATAAAGCACTACCATTTCAACTTTATTTTGCAGCAGGTACGGTTTGGTGCCTGCTATGCTGCTGTCTGAGCTGGAGGGGAAATATGGTGTGCAGCTGGAAAAAGGACAGGTTTAGGCACTCGCCAAGGTACCACATCCCTGCTTGTAAATCAGAGGCCGAAGTCAATGCTGAGAGTTTGTTAGAAGTGCATAAAAAAATTGTCAAGCTGTACTTTGACTAAATAGGTGTCTCTGCAGTTTGGCTGGAGTGCAGGAGACATGCTTTTGAAAAGGCACTTCCCTACTGGAAATAGGGGCGGTGTGAAATCACGTTCACTTCTGAGCAGGACCGATGAGCAAGGGGAGAAAACAAATGATTCGTGATACTTCACGATACTACTGTTAATTGGAGATGAGCTTGGAAGAAAGTGCTGATTCCTTTTCTACCTAGGCAAAGCTTATTGTGGTTCACAGTCGCTGAATAATGCATTTTGTTTTCCATCACTGTCTCAAGGAGTGTTTTGATTTGATGTACGCTCGCATGATTTAAACCCTGGACTCTGTCAGGCTATGATAAAAACTGCCATCACCTCACCAGGAATTTCCTGTAATGTATAAACACTTGACTTCACGCTAACCTTCCCTCCTGCCTCTCCCACATCCTTGCATGCATATCAATGACTGCTGAAAGGAGCACTGCTGTGTACCAGGTCCTAGTCAACAGCCTGAATTGATCAAGGCCTAAGGATTACTGCAGCACTGACTGCTAATCAATAGATATTGAGTGCAAGCCCCTGCTCTAAATTCAACAGGGTTAATAAGTGTCTACAGAAAACAATGGTCTGAAACAAAATCTCCCATTCAGCGAGGGAGAGAGGTAGACATGTTTGCTTCAGCAGCTGCAGATAAAACCTGTGGGAGGCAAAGCTTTAGCTTTTACCCAAATTTGGCCTGAAGCATTCTTGATTTGCTAAGTGTGCTGTGCATTAGAGACAGCTTTGCTGCTGACAAGAGAAATACCACATACGATGACATGTTTCTGAGCTCCCGAAAGTCGTCGTTTGATCTTTTACTCAGAGATGGCATATGAAGCTCCTTATGGTCCCATCTATTAGACCTTTGGTTTTGTCTTTTATGCTTTGTATGCAAGACCAAACACATGCAGGACTGCAGGACGGAGGAAAGGAATTCAATTTAATAGCTGGCCAAGTGCCCTTTTCTCTTTTAAATAGGCAGCGGTGCTATCTAGGGATGAAACGTGACACTTAGAGAAACAAAACTGCTTGTTAAAGCTCTGACTTTCTAGTAACTTTACTTGATGCTTAAAAAAAGTTCTACCAGTCCCATCCCCCGGTTTTGCATGATTTATGGAATGGAGTTTTAGAATAATTTAAGAGCCCCAGTGAAAAAACTAGTGCTGAGAGACAGCATGCCAAACTATCTGACTGAGCTGAGGTAGTCATGCAGGTTTGGTATCTGCTGTCAGATGATGAATGGTGACATCTCAGTGTATGCTCAGTATCTGTCTGTCTGCTACACTTCCAGTTTGCACATCCATGGATAACTGGGAAGAGGGGAAGGCTAGATTCCACTGGAGCAGTGTAACATGACCTGTGAATGAATGTGAAGGACTAGGTAGTTATGCTTATGCTGTGTATTCAAACACCTTCAGCAGCTGTCCGGTTTGCTGCAGGTGGGCATGCCCAGTTCAGGATTATTGACTGTCTAAACCTCCTTGTGCTAATACCTGAGGGCACGCTTTTGCTTGTCACTGTGGTTTCACTGACTTACTCAGTCGGAGAAGGCAGCAGAAAAGCTTCATCTTACCAACCACGTGAGCTACACTTGCTAACAAATGATGGAATCTGAGGGTAGGATGGCATGACAGGTCCCACTCTTCCTCAGATTAACACAAATACCTCACACAGACTGCTGATGCACACAACTGTCACGGTATTGCTCTAAAGTAGAGAAACAACGCTTTTTTTTTAAGAGTTGTCTGGTATTTTGCCAGTTTTTATAATTTCACGAGGATTCACTTACTGGTGCTTTAAAATGACAACTCCTAGGTAATGGAGGTAAAAACCCATTCCCCTGTGTTGGCCGAAAAGGAGAAAAGACACTTGTTAACCCCTTATTTCTCCTGTGCTGTACTTGTACCATCACTATAGCAGCATTATCTGTCTCAGAATGCAGACGAGGGAGGTGTGTAGTATGAAATGGGGTTGGCTGAAACAAGACCCTCTATTAACTACTACAAAATCATATGAAACAGGGTGAAGGGACTTCAAGAGGTGATTTAGTGCCTTCCCCTTAGCCTGCTATGCTTTTTGTCTTGTCCCTTTAACAGGTAAAAAAGGAAGGGTAAAAGGCTGAAGGGACTTTCAGCCTTTCTCTGCCTGCTCCTCTGCTGCGTCTTATTGAAGCTTTGGGCTGTACATGTCAGAACAGGCACACAAGAAATCCCGAGTCACAGAGGCTGTCCCTCTGACTGTGGTAGGAGGGATAGGAGACAGCAGTGCCTCTGGTTTGTAAAGCAATGACGAGACAGACTCCATTTATGCTGTATTCACAGCGCACAATCCTCGCTGCGGAGATACAGCAACAGGGAGTTAAAATACAGCCATGATCACTGATTTATAACATCAGCTTTAAGACTTACAGTTTGCCAGTGTAACTCTGAGTCTGTAAGAAGACAGTTTAGCACTGTGGGGAATCAGGCCTTTGTATCCCAAGACAAATGACTGCTAAATTGGAACACTGCTATGGACTCAAGCTCCACTGCGAGGGCTAATTTTGTTTCACTCAGAAATAATTATTGCTGGCTTATCTAAAGTAGCAGAAGCTTGGAACAGGAGAGTACTTCACTCCTCCTGGCACAAAGACAGTTGTGATAATGCAAGTTATATAAAATGTGCCAAGCC
>VZRI01009310.1:117828-213890 GCA_013397515.1 Upupa epops | reverse complement strand
GGGGGGATGGGAAGAGGGGGAATAAAACCATGAACAGAATAGTGACTGCAGCTATTTTCCCAATGTCCAGATTATTCTTCCTCATTTATTACATTTATATTGACTTTCTGTTCTGACCAGTGGCTTGCAGGAAGACTTGCATTGCAGCTTCCCACCAGAGAGGAAGCCAGCGACCTGGAGGTGTGGTATAATGTAATGACAATTTCCAACGCTGCATTCAATATTCTATATAAAAATGTATATTGCATTTCACTTGAATAGCAAAATGGCCTGCAGCAAGGAATCCTCCTTCAGGGAGCTCAGCCCAAAAGTTCCCCATCAGCATTGATACAGATTCTTTCCATTTGCCCCAGAAATTCCCTGCTGAAAATCACACACACCAAACAGGGGAAGGATTAAACGTTGAGATGCTGGGATATCCTCTTGTGTGCAAATGGGCCATCAACCAGCCCCAGCACTATTTCACATCTTGTGAGCTCAGGACTCCTTTGCTGGCTGATTAACAAGCAGGTATTTAGCTGGTGTAAGGCCCGAGTTGTTACATGACTAAGGAGTTGAGGTTTATAAAGCAAGATTAAGATTTAAGAGGAGCACAAAATATTCTTGAGCCATAAGTGGCAGATAAAGAGACATTTATCTGTCTACAAGGAAGGAAGTGGTTGGTAGTGAAAATAAGGGACAGCCTAGCAGCCCCCAGTTGAGTCCTCAGCCTCTTGCTTTGGTAAGCAAAGGGTTGCCAACATGCAGAAGAGTAAAAATTAAGTCCCAGAGAAACTGCGTTGAATAGTTTGGCAGAACAACCGCAGCCTGAAGGATCATAGAATCATCTTGCCTAGCTGGGTTTGCCTCAGCTAGTCACTCTTAGTCTACTCTTTGTAAAGCACCCACAAATAATCAATCAATCACTAAAAGGAAACAAAAAAAGCAACCCAAGCCACCTACACCTCTGGAGGTTTGGTCTTATCTTTCCACTCTGGGCAGATTGGAAGCTATTGTGTGGATCCTCACGTTGCCATTGCACGTTGAAGAGATGTCTGAGGATAATTACCCCCAGGATTTGCTCTTTTTCTTTTGATTAACCCCTTTCTTACCTTTCCAATGCACCTGTACCCATGAATATAGGATGCTGTGGTTTTACCAGGTGGTGGCAGTGGTGAACTGATGTTACCTAGCTGTACAAATCCTGTTGGTACAACAAGAATAATAAAGAATGTAGACAAACAGGTTAGTCCTTCAGGGCTCAATTTTTAAAGCTGTGCATAGGGATTTAGAACTGTATTAATTGGAAATGCTTGGCCAAATTCCTCAGCAACGCTTTGACAGTTTATCTGGGACTAGAGAACTCAGCTCCAGTCATGAACTTTGCATAATCTTTAGCTAATTCACAGCAAAGAAGATTAGAATATATTCTGCATATATTAGTGGTGTGTAATAGTCACAATGAAGGCTGCCCTTGTGCATTTCTCTGTCACAGAACCACAGTATCTTTGGGTGGAAGAGATCTCTATGATCAAGTCCAACCTTTGATGCAGCACTGCCAGGTCACCACCCCTAAACCATGTCCTTCAGCACTTTGTCTGTATCTGTCTGCCTTATAAACACCTGCAGAGATGGTGACTCCACCACTGCCCTGGGCAGCCTATTCCAGTGTTTGACAACCTTTTCCATGAAGAAATTCTTTCTAACACCCAGACTAAGGCAGCCATTTCCTCCATTCCTATCCTTGCTGCCAGGGAGAAGAGGCTACCTTCAAGACGTGAGAGCAGCTCTGTTCAAACAATGGATACCAGCAATTTTCTTTGAACACCTTACACTGTAACTAAGGCACAAAAGGCGTAGCATGGAGTTCTTTGGGACTTCCACACAACATGTTATGCTCGCCCACATTGTACGTGAATGTAAACTCTTGGGGTGCATTTCTAACTATCAAAGAAGCCCTTTCATTAACCATTGCCGTTTCATACATTAATGCTGGTACCTCACCTCAACAAATCTTTCCTCGGGCTGTGTGCAGCAAATGAGAAACATCCCTCTCACATGAAAGCAGCATTATTTTCTTGCAGAGACAGATCTGAGATGTTAACACTGAACCACATAACTCTCACTATGGCAGCTTCTTGGGCTGCTACCAGCAGCCAGTGATCTGGGGCAGCATTCCATCCCCCCGACGGTCTGCCAGCGTGTGGGACTACAGGGCTGCAGTGCTTTCATGTAATTTAATATGAAAGATAAGAATAGTATTTTTAGTCTCCAGTCAGGAGAGCTAGCAATGCAACCTACTGTCCTTCCCCAGCTCAACAGCTTTGTCATGCTCTGCAATATAATCTTGCTGCTTGTTCACTTGGAGCTGCACTACCGTGTGTGCAAGCGTGGCACTCCCATACTGACATGTCAGTGACAACTGGAGAGACGTTTCCTTCACAAGGTAGAAAACAGATGTGCAGGACCTTCTAGAAAATGTCAAAGACTTTACACAGAACTCACAAGGCAGAGGCTGAAATGACAAATTTCCCTCTGGAAAAAGTCAACTAATGTCAGTCTGCTTTTGTTCTAGCACTGGAAGTAACCAAGCAATGCAGAAATATCTATGAAAGTCCTGCTTTAAAAGACAAGCCTGTACACAAACACCAGCAGGCATTAGAAAGATGCAGACCTGGGCCACCCTGTGCTGTGTACTTTGCAGCTTTCTTCTTCATCCTACCCAGCTACAACAACACTGCTTTTATTCTTATTTTCTTCACAAGCAGAGCAAAACACTGACAGAAACCAAGTGCAGTGTGACTTCGGAGATGAAATGCTTGTCTCACTGTCCTCCCCACCCCCCTCAGTTTGGTTGTAATTAACTAACTTGTACTACGACCGCTGTAACCAGTGTTAGTACCACAGTTCTGTATCAGCAGAATATTGCTGGACCTGGAGCCAAGAACTGATTTTGTGTCCCCAGAGACTTAAATTATTGGATACAAACTCTGCTGACACCAAGACTAGTACTTTGCTGTGGGTGGAAACAACGCAAGAGAAGGTTGTTTTGGGTCCGTGGATAAGCACAGAACAGAGAGACAGGGTGCCTATCTACCAGGACTAGCAAGGACTGCAAGGATTCTTTAGCAGCTCACCTTGATATACTTACAAGTGGGATGTAAAGGAGAAACTGGATGTTTACATTCATCTCCTTTTTGATGGTGCCCAGCTCTTACCCGTAACTTCAAAAGTCTGTGCTCCATTTTGCAGAACACCTCTTTTATAGATAAGCCCTGTCATCTGCACAGCACGAGGAACAACACTGCAAATCCATGGTTGTAAGAGAGGCAATCTTCTCAGGGAAGGTAGTTTCTGCAAGAAGCAGACAAGCCTTGGGGCGCTTTGGATACTCAAAACTACACCATTTAGCCTGAGGACCTACCTGCTGCCCCCACCCGAGCTGCACCCACAAGAGCTGATTTCAAGACAGCACCCCACCCTATCTCCTGGGAGTCAAAAGAACTGATCTCCCAAAGTCACTGGGAGGAGTTCTGAGCCTTTTACTGCTGCAGGGGGAAATGCGATCCCCTGACCCTTCCCAGAGATTGGGTAAAAATACACAAGAGGCTGACTGGATCCACCTGTCTGTTTAGCACTTTACCCATTTTTCCACAGTGCTGTTGACTGCAACTAATTTACTTGAACACCTTTTCACACAGAAATGGCTGTGACCAGTTTCACAAAGAATAAATCACTGCATCCCTCTCCACCTTGATCAGGTTGACTCTTGTCATTCACACGAAAACCCAAGGCAGATACGGCAGGGTGTGTTTGTATGTTCGCCTACTTAATGCCCTTTAAGCTGCCATTTGCTAGTTATCTGGTTCAGATATCTGGACAAATGTAGTGAAAATACTAAACCAAGTCAGAAGTGCGAAATTATTAACCAAGTCGGGCAAACAAATAAATCTTAATCTGGTGGTTGCCCACAGACACGTTTCTAGGACTTGTGCAAAGGCAGCCAAGGAGATAGACAAACTCTGCTCCGTATCAGCATGCTTTACCTCAGCTCCTTGTTTAGTCTTCATTAGCTCTCAGCAAAAGATGAAATTGGTTTGCAAAGGATGCACTAGGCCCATCCTGTGCTTTACTTTTAATTGCTAACACCATTCATTAATCAAACAAACGATAGCTGTGCCTGCAGGTACCTCTGGGGAGCTGGCAGATTTAGGTCTACCTAGTTGAGTATGCTGATGTCAACCTGTTTTTCTTATTATGCCAGTCAAAACTGCTTCCCCTAATCTGCTGTAAACTGTTGTGACAATCAGAGCGTATGGTGACAGCTGGGAACTCGGTGTGCTGCGTCCCCTTGCAGGGATCCAAGGTTTCCCTTGCTCTGCTCAGGGAGCCTGGGCATGCAATGGATGCAGCCTGGGAATGGTGCAGCCGGTGAGCTCTCACGCTGTGCCAGGTTGTGGATCTTGATCAATACATAGGCTTAGCGGCACAGGGGGGAAAGAAGGAGAAAGGAGAAAAAGCCTACTTGGGATTCAGAGTTAGTATGCACAAGGGACGAGATTGCCAGGTTCTGCGTGGTGATTAGAAATAAGGAAATAACGCATACTTAAAATATGCTCTGTCATTTAAGTTCAGTCATAGTGTCTTTCCTTCATCACCCTTGCAGCGTATTCCAGGAACGCCCTAGCAAGAGTACAATTGTTTAAGTGGGCTCATAATTTCTGAAACATTAGTATTTGGAATCCTCGCTTATAACATCCATTAGTGTTAATGGAGGGCACCGGTGCTCTTGCAATATGTGTTGACGTGTTGCATGGGACTTCTGTATTCTGAGCTGTCTGGACTGCCATCTCAGAAACAGACTCAATTGTTAGGAATGGACTATACTGTTTGGAGAGCAGTGTAGGAGAAAGAGACCTGGGGGTCCTAGTAGCTGGCAGGGTGACTCTGAGCCAGCAATGTGCTCTGCTGGCCAAGAGGGCCAGCAGCATCCTGGGGGGGATCAGAAGAGGGGTGGTTAGCAGATCGAGAGAGGTTCTTCTTCCCTTCTGATCTGCACTGGTGAGACCACATCTGGAGTACAGTGTCCAGTTCTGGGCCCCTCAGTTCCAGAAGGACACAGAGCTGCTGGAGAGTGTCCAGCATAGAGCAATGAAGATGATGATGGCCATTTTGTACATGACCACCTTCGGCGCTTGTTGCTGCTGGAGAGAAAATGATGTCAACTTCAGGACGTGGAGGTACTTAGGGGAGACTGAACCACAAAGTAAAATCACTGAACAGAATACTCAAACCAGGGCAAAATGCTCTTCTATCTCCATTCTTCTATAGGAAATCAGATTTGATCAAGAATGAGAAGCAAAACCAGTGTCCTGTCAGTTTAACTCACATTCTGTGGCAGCTAAACCTCTCCTTTTTCTGTGAGTTTTCTTGATTTTTCCAGCAGGAAAAATCCGGTTACTGCTGTGACAAGGTACTGGTGTCACTAGCAATCCATACAACAATTATACATTCTTTATCTCTTCCCCACCACACACTCCGGGTATTGACCTGATAACTGAGGCAGAGCCTACTTTGTTAACATTCTTCTCATTCACCCAGACTTTTATTTCCCTGTCTTCTGGACAGGTCTGAAATAAAGAAAGAGAAAACGTGGAAACCAGAGTTACAGTTTGATTTGTAGTTCTCAGTGTGCAGGCAGAGTTAGCACATAAAACACTTCCCACCTGAGCAGCCAGCACCTTAAGCTCTAATTAGAGCTTCTCACATTCTTTCAGGGTCTAGACTAACTTTTAAATAGCTGCGTTCCTACACAGCACCTGGGAGAACTGGCTTTTCAGCGGGCAGCTGGAGCTAATTTATCAGTTAGAAGAGCAATGTCTGGCCTAGAAATGTTGGTTGGCAGGTGATACTTGTCATTTGTGAGCACATCTGCTGCAACAGCAAAGGGCTGATGCGATTATCTTTTACACTGTTGCTCTCACAGCCCAGAGCGAAGCCACGGGGGTTTTGCTGCAATATGTGATCATCGCTTTTGGAAACTTGTTAGGGGCAGAGGATGCACCCATCTGTCTGTCACTACATGTCACTTGCTGCTCTTGAATGTTTTCTGGGAAGTATCAGCTCCCCTATCCTGGTGGAAGCTTCCTTTTCTTTTTCACTTCCACCATGAGGTCCTGGACATCTAGGAACCTTGTCTGATAAGGGCAGATTTGGTCAGACTAGCTGATGCCCTCGCGTGTCTTCACCATGGCGTTTGTTGCCCACCATACTGGGTGCCTGCCCCTCCCCAGGTTCCACAGGTTGGAGGGCTCCCTGACTGTGCACGCTGGTGCTGGGGTGCCCATGAGAGGCCTCCGAGTCACAGTAGAGTAGAACAGTGATGGCCGATGCGAGTGAAGGGGGATGGCAGGGGGTGCCAATGTGATCCCCACAGCCTCTTGTGGGCTGGGTTTCCCCAGAAGAGGCTGCCGCCAGCTCTTTGCCCAGCTGCACAAAGCTGGAAGCCTTCAAGCTCTTATCCTGTCATAGTAGTCAGGTCTGTATAATTTCTATCTTACCTCTGCCTGCCAACCTATCTCTTGCTGTCTTGGTGGTGCCTGTTGCCTTGCTGTTGCTGTTGGCACTGATGTTTTATTTCTTATCAGTGCCAGAAGCTGCCTGTTTTCTTTCTGGTTTTATACAGATCTGCATCCTACATTTATCTTTCTTTTTTCTGCGGCAAAGCTTCCAGATGCTTCTGCCATCGACCTACGCTGAGTTTGGCTCCATGTTCACTTCTCCTCCATTTTTAACCCATGGGTAACTTACTCTGGGATTTTAAAGCAACAACACTGAGAAATTTGACTTCTGAAGTTTGCACAATAGAGCAGTCTGATTTTATTGTAGTGTTTTACTTCGAGAGGGGAAAAGAGGATATACTGTTCTTGGGATAGTGACGAAAAGCCTGAGTTTTTCCAAAGTCATGTGGTAAAAGTGCTATAACAAGATATTGATAACTGTTGAAACCATTTTCGAAATACCTAAGAGACAGAAGAAAAACACCAAAGTGATTGAATTTCCAAAGTCTTGTTCATAGCCCTAATGTTTTTCAACATCAGTAAGAGTTCTTTTCTTTGCCACTCCGCTTTAAATCTTTGACATGCACAGGGAACTCAGAACACTGTGTCTCAGTGTCAGGGGATGCTTCGTGCTGAACCATTTGCAGAGCAACAAACTTAGTCTCCTTGGCAGCTGCCCAAAGACAGATTGAACGTTGAGGGAAGCATACACAGGGGGAAAGCAAGCACTGGCAGAGTGACTGATAAATCTACTCGTGCCTCCTAAAAACTGTTGAGCTTAGGGAAAAGCTGCCATCAGAAGTGCAGTCCTCAGGAAGGAAAGGCAAGTCCAGATACATAAGACTGTGTTCTTTCAGCATTTCCACCTGTGGGCTCCAGAATCCCTGTGTAACAGCTGATTTTAATGGCTCTTCTTTAGCTTCTTTCACTTCACTTTTCATGAATATTTGCCATGTCTTTCAGCCTTTCCTTTAAAAAATAGAGATCTGTCTTTTACCTAACTTGTTTCTGCAGTCCCTGCTGCACGACTGTGTCTGAGTAAACCTAGTGTGGTTCTGATAAGAAAGCAACCAAGCACAAGTCAGTGCTTCATCATCACCCACGGGAAATCCCTGTAATGGGTACCTGTCTTCGGGAGCCCGGGTATGAATTAGCTGAGAAAAATAATTCCATGAGATTGCATGGACTGAAGCTGGCTCCTTTGCCTCTGAGCTGCAACCTGCCTACACAGTGGAAAACTGATGGAGGCCTCCATCTACCAGGTTGCAAATGGAGAAGACTGTCTTCACTAAGGGATTCTGCAGTGAGGAGACATCAAACAATATATTTTCTGCTCAAATTTTGTTACCTGTTGGACAAGAATCCCAGAAACATCCTCCTCCCCCGCAATGAGCCACGGAGCTGAGGTTGCCATCACGCCAAAGACCTCTGCTTTGATAAGAACACAGTCACGTTGCAGTGTATTCTGCAACACAGAGGCTGGCTGGAGGGGACAGGACCTAATCTGTGCACTCCAAGGGTATAGGTGAGGATACAGTTTTGAGAGCTGGTTTTAGGGGGTGTGTTGTAAACCAGATTCTGAGTCCAGGCTTGTCTTCTTTGTACCAGCCAGTACTGTGAAGTGAGAAGACAGCTTCCTTCAGTACAACACCGCTGCAGTGGCTTTACATAACCGAGTCCTATCACACCCTGAGCAGCCCAGACTGGGGGGCTGACTATTTTCAAGGAGCAGGAAACAGGTCTCCCCAAGGATCTGATGACAGCATCGAGCCATGCTTGAACTGCACCTGGAATGACTGAAGTCTGAAGTCATTCGCCGTTTATTACCATTGCCTCATCAAAAAGAGCTTACAGCGGAGTAATTTATTCTGTTTATATTAAAGAGTCAACAAGAGAAAGAAGAAAAGGTGCTGTTCTACAGGTCAAAGTACTACTTATTACCCTAATAAGCACTTCACTCTTCTTGAGAGAGCAGTATGGACAGGCGGATTTTTTCCTGCGGTGCTCTAAGTCGTTCAATTGATTTGTTGCCGTTTGCTGTGCTTGCGTAATAGCTATGAAACTGGAAAAAACATAAAACATAAAAGAAAGGTGTTGAAGTCGGCCTTAAGGTACTAAATCCCCGACAGCAGCTTGTAAAGCAGTGGAGATTTAGGTGCTGTGAGATGATGCTGGAGGTTGTGGTAGGTGATGGAAGATGCTAAAGTGATGAGGCTGTGACAAACTGGAGTTGTGCAGCTCTGCAAAAAGGACCTGGCAGCTCGCGATCCCTGCTCATTCCTCGGGTCACCAGTGCCTCTCATCAGCTTTTCTGGTGACATGGATTATCTTCAAAAATCTGAAATGTCTGCCCAGAACTACACCTGACTTTAGTGTGGGTCTGGGTCTGACGGACGTTTACAAGGTACACCTGACAGAGACTGAGAGTATAGAAACCATGTAAAATGGTTTCACATAGAAAGCTCTTCACGTAGAAAACAAAAACCAGCCATGTCCTTTTGTATGGTTTGTCAGTGTAGTCTTACTGAGACCCTGAGGCTTAGTCACAGACCTGTGGTGCAGATAGCAAGGAGCTGAACCATGCAACAAGAAAGGGCTCGGCTCCATAGATGTTTTAAAAGGCCTGGTTCCTTCCACATTCAGTAGCTGGATTCCAGTAAGGCATGTGTTGAGAAGGAAGGAGTCATTGGTTTGGCTCCTCTCTCTCAGACTGGAAAGGCTCAGTAAGATTTTCTATCCACCTGGCTAGAGGCCATCAAGTAACAAAGCGGATCTAACAGATCTAACTCCAATTTAAAATGCACAGCTCCGAGGAATGAGTTTCACTCTGAAGGCTGGTCTGTTCATGGAATCACTTCGTTGTTTACACATATTTATTTGGGCACATAAATGTTAATTTTACTGTGTGTTAATGCTTGACTTTATGAAAAGCACAAGGTCAGATGCTGGAAAGAAGAGTGAGAGTGTTATATCAAGTAAATGAAGTGAGCTAGGAAGGGTATAAACTCTTCCCTTTCTCCCACTAGCATATTTCCTTTTCCTCCCAGTAGCAATTTCTCTTTCACTCGTGGAAGCAACTGTGCAACCTTGGCTTTTAACTAGTCCTGTCAAAATCACTCCTTTGACAGGAGATTTGATAGGTTTTTGATAGGTTTGATAGGTTGCTCTATTTTCTGCTGCAGAGGAGCTTGAGCCGACGCTGCTCTCTAATCCTGCAAGTGCCCTGCCTGGTTAGGACAAAAGACAGTTGGATAGAAATAGCTGTAATGGTAACTCCTAGTACATAGAGGTCACCACGTATTTTTAAGCACAAGTAGGAATGTCTCATACTACGTTAACTCTCACAGTGAATGTTGCAGGTCATCCTTCCAAATAGAGCTCCGTGTCCTGTAGGCTGAGGTGAGATTCAGAAGTATGTACATAATTCAAACTTTCATTTTGGTCATGGGAAGAGTTTCCCTCAGCCCTGCTTACTGGCTATTTCTTAGGTACCTTGAGTGTGCCAAGTTTCTGACTTCCTTTATAGCACCATGTTCAATTGCTGTGAACTCTCAGTTCATTATTAGCACTGTGTCTCAGTAGGCTTGTCCAGATCTAAGGCCATGACACTACTGACAGGAGTGGAAAGCAGCTGGTGTCTGTAGGGCCTTCCGTTTACTCATCGTTTGGTGAAAGCCTCCTGACAATACCCAGCCTGCAATAGCCACCACAACCACCCTCCTGCTGTATAGTAGCACCAGAAGTGCAATGACAAAACCTATGCAGAGAGTAATGGTCATTTTTAGCTAATATCTCTAAAGCCATAGACACTTTATCGCCATTTTAATTTATGATTATGGAGTGACTTAAGAAAGTAAACCTAATTCATGATGTGAGGGAGAAGAATTACTACAAATATATTCCATTACCCCCTGTCACCTATGGTCATCCTGCTGTTCGTAATGCATCATTTTCTTTAAGAGTCATCCCGGTCCTGAAGCACTGCAGCGGTTCAGCTAAAAGCCAGAAGGCCCTAGAAGTGTACAATTAAGACAAACAGGACGGGATGACCTCAGTGGCATCTCAGATGATTCAGTACTATAGCGAAGATAAGAAAAACATATTCTGTGTAACAACATCAGAACATGGAGTACAACAGTGAATCATTTCTTGGGTAGATGAACTCACACACTAGAGAGGGTCTTTGTTACCAGTATTTCTTTTAAATTAATATGTGCCTCCTTGGGCTTTTGCAGCAATTTGTACAGCACTTGGAAGAGTATATCCATACACATCAATAAACAGACAATTGAAGCAATATAGGAGGTAGGAAATGGAGAGGATCAATTCCAAAGGCAGAAAATCTCAGAGAGTGGAGATAAATGAATCTAAATTACTTCTCCTGGCTGAATTAGCCCAGATGAAGAGACTGACTCTGAACTGAAGAGGGCTGTGTGCATTGGTAGGACCAGCAAGGAGCAATGTTAAGCCTCCATGTTGCCAGCTGTTGTTACATGGCTGGTCCCTAAGTATGCTTGATAGGTGATTAACCTGCATCCCTGGGTAGCATCTGCGGATACACACTGCTATTGTGTGCACTACTTTGCCCTAGCTTCCCCCCGGATCTGACAAATGAATGTTGTCTTAGAATGATGGAGGCCTGAAACCAGGTATTTCTGCCCACCTGAAACCTCCCTCTTTTTAAACACAAGGAACACTTTTCTTTCGAGTGCCAATTAAACCACAGCTTCCCTTAGAATGAAATAAAATAAAATAAAACCCCAAACAGCTCCAGCTGTAGAACACTCATCTCTGACCCTGAGAAGTAGTGGCTGGAATGGAAGGAGCACAGATTTGCACCCACTGTTGTTTGTTATCTACAACAGGTTTCCAGAACGTTCTTGGGACTCTATCATATCTTTGATCACTTGGTGATGGGGTTTCACTATACACCTACTGGTACTGTGCTCAGGTGCTTCTAGTTCAGTGCTTAACCATATCAGGATGTTAGTCGCACACCATGGTATGATATTATTTGTTATAATAATGTTTATAATACTATTCAATGCCATAATTAATAGCAATTGTTTTCTCTCCTGCAATAGCCATTTGCTGCTATGATGGGGCAATTGCTACGGGAGTTTTGCATGTTGCTTTATAAGTTGAGAGTGTCTGTTGCTCTCTTGGATGCTCTCTGCTTAATTAATGCCTCCTATCAATTTTTAGCAGAAGGAAGAAAATCTCTCCTACCTCTGATGGAAGCAGTTGAGTGGCCCTCTGGGGCCAATTAGAAAACCAAATGGCAGCGGCATCCCTGGAAGGAATCACCATGGTGCGTTTTCGTCGTGTTTTTCAGCTGAGCAGGTTGGAGGATGTGAAGGAGGAAGAGGAAAGGAAAATGTCAGGGTCCCTGATCAGAGAGGTAAACTGGCAGACAGACTACATCCTGTTTCTCAGCTGGACGTGCTGACATGACATCTCTTGCTTTTTCAACCTTGTTTCTTTCTGGCTAAGTAAATATAGTTCCCCAGGCTTTTGAAAGAGCAGTGCCTCGATGCCAGTCTGAATCGATACCCTTTATTTCTAGCATTTCCTGTGCCTCTTGACAGCAAGCAGACAGCAACGACTGCTTGAGCTAAACGACATTTCTGGCCAGTCCCGTTTGTGGTGCTTTTAAATCAGAACGTTGGAGGCAGCATCCGGGACTGGGCCCTGGGCATTTAGGGTTTTCTCTTCTCATTGAAAAATTGAATAGCGTGTAAGTGTGTGATGCTTTTCATGGTGGTGCTGCTATTCCTGGCTTTAGTGATAAGACATTTAGTAGAATTACCACCTATTTCAGCAAAGCCTTAAAATCCAAGAGCATTTACATAGTGCAGAGGTAATAATCTGCGAATGCAGTAAGTTTATAACTAATATGCACGTCATGCTGTTAAAATGAACATCTGTGTTACCTTGACATTTATAAATGCTGAAACCTTTACTTTACCTTGCTATTCAGCTCACAGCAGGAGACATTATTTAAAACGGTAACCTTCTCATGCTTATAGATTATTGCTTAATTGTATTAGGCTTCTTTTACAAAAAGAACCTCGCAGTCATCACCATTTCTTCAGTGTCAGGGATGACAATTGTAAGTTGATGTATGATTGGAAGTTATAGGGAGAGTTAGCATGAAGGAATGAAACCTAGGAAGACACATTTGTGACAGTGTACTTAACTGTCAGCATAGGAAGTGTGTCAGCAGGAAAGAGAGGTGACATTTCATCACATGGAAGTAAAACAGTTTCATTGATTTTGTACGGATTCCTCTTACGTAACACAAATCAGCGAGCTATGTTTTGCAAGCTTTTCTTAAGACAGATAAGGCACTATGACTCAGTAGCCTCTTCACACCCTGAAGACCAGACTGTCATTGTATTCAAGGCTCTGCCCCACGTACATGCTATGCACAAGTGTGCTCATCATACAAGGAAATACACTGAAACTTGTCTGTACTTAACAGTCTACCAAGACATACGGGACATCCTTCTCCTCGGGGGACATGGATTCAGTGCAAGACCCCAGACAGTCTGTGTGGACATATCAGCACTGAAATCAGATGCAGCTTGAATCCAGGGCAAGGAGACCAGTGTATGACAGACCTCAAATGCTCAAGAGGTAGATGCCTGCATACACCTTATCAGGTACTGACATCACTTGCTCTTACCACTCCATTCTCACTCCCTTTCCTGCTTGTGAAGCTCTCAGGTATTTTCCAGTAGGGTTTCAAAACTAGTGGGGTTCAATCTTACAGCTTCCCCTCTCCTTTCATTTCGCAGGCTTGTGTAAAATCAGCAAATTCAAGAGATTTTCCTAGAGACAGGGCCAGTTGTGACAGAGCTGCCGTGCAACAGGGACATGCTTCAGCTTATGGAAGGTAGGAGATGCTGTGGTTAACCAACAAGACTGTCTTAAATACTGAATTCAAAGATGTTGTACACCGTGGTTGTGTCTCAGTATGTGGGAGCTCCTCAGGCTCCTCATTCCCAGTCTTCCAGACTGAGGAATCAACAGAAAGGTACCTGCTCCCTTCTTGCTGGACTCCCTCAGAGGTGGTTATGTGTGCCCATCTCCCACTCCTACACAAAGCCATGCTGGCTGGGCTGTGCATGGAGGGACCTGAGCTGTGGGATGCACAGCACATTGCAATCACAGATGAATGCATTTTAGTCCAGATCCCTAAGACAGACAGGACAATCTTTGTGAATTTCAACATCTCAAACTGTGTGTTGATAGGAATTTTAAAAATTAAGAGTAATAAAAACTCAAAAAGAAACCTTGAAAGGATTCTTGGATACAGATGGAGTTCATGTGGAGTTTCGACTGCCTTCAGTAAAATGTCTCTTATTTGCCTCTTGCACAGAATGTAAACAGCACGTGTGCTCTCTCCTCCCCTGGCACTGCGACTCACCGGGACAGAAAGCATGGTGTGCCCTTGCAGAAGCCCACAGTGGGGATTTTACTGGCTGTCCTCATAGCTGCGGAGTCACACAGACAACTCTGCCTAAACACGAAAGGCAGCACACAGGAGAAAATTAGATGGTCCTGACACTCCAGCTGTCCTGACGTTTAATTCGTGAGCTGAGTGGTAAGAATTCATGGTTTAGTTAATTTAATGATGAAGTTGAGCAGAACCCAGTGTGTGTTTTTCTGATGAGTATGGTACAGAACACTGTACATTCACACACCTGCACAGCCGCCTCCAGTGGGCTTTGCTGGCTCTGCCCAAGCAGAATAATCACCTTCAAAACTTCACCCTGTTCAATAAAACCCCCTTGTTTTCCAAGTGGAAATAGAATCGTCACTGAAATAGTTAATCCTGGTATGATTTGTTTTTCTAGTGTAATAGTCTTAGGGTCACTTAAAAATCACTGGAAATGCAACCTTTTGCACTTCCTGCAAAGCACTGAACTGCAGATGAAAATCAAGACCCCTAGAACATGGTGGGATACATAAAAGTTGCAGCTATTGCAGTTTTTTGAGCGCTGTGTAGTTTTTTGGCACATTTAACTGTGCGGTTGGTTCAGTGCCAGGCTTCCTCCTCCCCCAGACACCCTGCAATTCACTAGGAGCTTTGGGAAATTCATTTGTCAGACAGAGGCAGAAGTGTCCAGCCAACCATGGGTGACCAATGCTGACCCAAATCCATTCTGAAAGAAGTGGGGAAGGAGAGAGAGAGACAGATAGTGAAAAGGCTAGCAGATGAAGCAGAGGGAGGATATGATCAGAAGGGGAGAAATGAGAGCTCAGGGGAAAGGCTGAAAATGCAAACTGTAAGAGAAAGCAGCAGAGCCATTTGGAAGAATGGCTGGTGGTTCTCTCAAAGTCCTCTGGTGAAACATTTCTTACTGTTCTCTGATACCTTCAGGTGCTGTGAAGCAACAAAAGAAATCCTTTATGCAGCCCACATGTGTCAGATACATCTGCATAACCTCCTCCCACTTGGTGTGGCATCGCTCTTAGCAGCTATACTCTGTCAAAACCCAAAACTGTCCTGGAAGGCCAGCTGACCACTCTCTGGAGAAACAGTACTTGACAGGACTTATTACTTGGAGTAATCAGCACCAGCAGTACGAGGCTCGTGGACTTGAGAAACAGCTTTCCTGAAGAATGAGTAAGTGTTTTAAATGAGGAAGTAAATAGATTAGAAGTTGTGGGTAGGACTTTATTGGGAAGGTTATGGGAAGAAATTCCAGACTCCAGACGCGTTACCTGACTCTGTGGTCTTGAGACTGGGCTTGTGTTTACAGCCTTAATCCAGAAACTGACAGAGAGAAAGCTTATGTTTGGTCTTTCTGTGCAAGAACAACCCACAAACACTGCTTCAAAGCTGAGCAGAGTCCTTCTCTTCTCTGCACGCACATTTCCCTGGAGTCGGTTTCTGTGTTCCTGAGCTAATAGAAACTCTGTGTGTCCCTCCATGGCCTGCACTAGTTGCATGTTTCTGTAGTGTGCAAATGGCTGTTAAGCCAAAGGACTACAGAGAGGCCTGGAAACAATTATTTGAACTCCCTGAGAAGAGACAAAGTGGAAATTATGAGCAGAGATTGTCAGGTGGAGGAGCTCGGAGTGAATGGTGCCACTGAATGGGGGGCCATGTGCAAAGAAAGGGATGGTTTGAGAGGTTCAATTATCCAAACATGAAGGACAAGAGGGACATTTCATGACACTGCTGCTCAATGGGGTCTATCTCCAAGGGTCGTGGTTTTTCCATAAAGGACTCTTACACCTCTTACAAGAGTCAAAAAAGAATGCCTAGACTAAGCACATTTGGGTTTGCTCATGTAAAGAGATCACATGAAGGCCCATGGAGGTGCAGGGCTCCCAGCCTCTCCTGATTAAAGTTCTCACCATGTTTTTACTGTACCTGGCCCCCAGTACTCCTCTTCCCAAAAGAGTCCAGTGGCCATAGATCTTTGGCCTTACATTAATTTCTATGAAACCTGCCTCATTGTCCAGTGAAGCGCAAACCACCCAGCTACTGAGCTGAAGAGAACTTATCCTGGCACAGCACAGTATAGTGCTCAGCATACAGTTATCATACGTTCTTTGATTAAATCATTAGATAAGAGTAATTTGTAGAACTGCACCCTTCTTACTGCCTCTTAAAACTTGGAATGGAATGAAATGAAATGGCCAGTCTCTGAAGCAGTATCTCCCAACAGTGGGAACGAGGAGGGGAAATTATATTCAGAGATAACCCCTGGTTTTTTTACAATGATGCAACCATATTTTGCTCATGTTTTGCTTAATATCAGCAACTCTGCTGGGGACATTCAAATCAGCACAGAGAAAATGTAAACACAGATAAGTATTCTCTGCATGTTTTGTGATACACAGCTATGCATCACTCCGGTATCTTTATAATGCAATCCTCTCTGGGTGGTTCAGTCTGGAGAAGAGCCCAAGTGTTTCCAGGCACTCCATGAGCATAAGAGGTTATGGTTGGGGACCACATGTAAACCACCTACCTCCTCTGGGTACCTAATCTAGGCATTGCCTCTAATACCGTGCTCAGATTTAAGAGTGACATGAGCTATCCAGACTGTGCAGGCCTGGCAGATCTTCCTTCTACTGCAGCTGGTAGGAAAGAAATAGCCATGACTCCTTATTCAAGCACTGGTGGTGAGATTCATCTCACCTAACGTCTCACATACAAAAATCATGGTGTAAGTCTGACATTTCTACAGGGAGTGGGAGACACCTCTGCAGTGTCTGTCCTGCTGTCCCCTGTTTCAGAAAAAGCCCGATGTTTCTTTAGTGGTTCCTATTGCTGTTTGGTAAACTGGGACTTGACAAGTCACTTGTGGATGTATCTGACCTGAGATAACTACTCTTGTGGTGGTCAGTCTAAGCAACAAGTCATCTTGCCACCAGCTCCACAGGGTGCTGCGCCAGTGTCTGCAGCCTGCAAGTGAGCAGGACCCTGCTGGGGGAAAAGGGGGAAATACTATTTGTTATCCTGCAGAGTAACTGAGTGTAATCACCCGTGTCATGAGTGGGTTGTGGCCACACTTGTTCCTTCAAAGCTGCTGCAATAGCACCTCACAGTTATTGACTGACAGAAAGGAACAGAATTAGAGTTAGGAAGGAAGATGTCAAGACTAACATTTTATAGCGTGTCTCTTTGTTGGCCTTCCAAGGGTTTCAATGTCCCACATGTTTATGGCCTTTTCATTTGAGTCTTACATCTTACAGTCATCTTCTTACTTCCATCTGCACCATCCTCGCTAGCCAGGTATTTTCTCTTAGCTGGTGAATATTACTCTTCTAATTTGCATATAAAATTGTGACTGGATAACTAAAATACGTTGATATTTTAGTGCTCTGTGCAAATGGCTGATTGAAAACTTTTATAGGCAAGAGACTGTTTCTGCTCCTTTTAGACTCTCATTTTCTGTCGGGTTTTTGTAAAGTGCGTGTGAGTATTTAAAATCTGCTAACACTAAGTGAGGCACCTCGACGTGTTATACTTTGCACATTGAATACTTCATTAAAATTACAGCTGAAGAGTCTAGCTATGAAAATGAAGAATTAGTTCACTTCAGTTGACCTGTTTTGCCCATATGGCTCCAACAAATGTACTGTCTGCAAAGATCCCCCTCCCTGAACAGCTATGAAGTGTCACGTCAGATCTGCACCCTTGTCAGGAGATTTTGAGTACAGTTCATGTCGTGTTCAGTGTGATGTCACCAACAGCAGTTTGCATGAAGAGGCAGCTTCTGCAAAAGCATTTTGGTTAGCCCTAGCAGACCTTTTCTCCTGTTAGAAATGTGGGGGGAACTGGGATTCTCGTGAAATCTGAAGGCTTGGTCTTGCCTCGTCCCCGTATCATGGAGAAACCACACTCCAGATCCAGAGGGACTGTGAATTGCCGTGGTTTCCTCTGGTTTTGGTGGAGGTGAAGCAAGTTCAGGCAGCTTCAGTTCCTTGGTCTCACAGTTTCTGACCATAAGAAAGCAACTCCTAAGCTTGGAATTGCTTGGGCACGTTTCAGGGTAAAACCCCATGTGAGCCTCATCCAACTTTGGGGCGCTCGATGCAAACACAGCTGTCAGCTCCAATAACTGTAGCTGCTGAAGGCAGTCTGAAGAAGGTCCTGTCCTAGAAACGTAATCTGCTGTAAATCAGAGTAATTAGCCAGAATAGACTGATGGCTGAATTGTCTTACGCTGGGTGGCACTGAACCGCACTGAACTCCTCCTCTCAGGAGGCAAGGTTAAAGCAGGTAGCCAAATGGTTGCAGCAGCTTGCACAGCCGTTTCTGGTTCCTGCTTCTGTACCTGGGAATTTCTCCTAGGAACAATCTGAGTAACATTGGGGTCACTGTTGTCACTGAGAAAGGGTAGATGGAATGGCGAGAATGTTCTAGTAGCTCCAACTACAGAGGAGTAGGCAGTGTGTATGGGGTTGGTTGTTGTGTGCAGCAAGGCATCTGCACTGTCTGTGAGAAAAAAGAATCAGTAGCTGTAGGAGACTCCCTGCTGCTCTTCCCTGTGGGCACCAATGGCAGGGCAAACCTGGAGCATAGCAGGCAGGACTACATTGCACTTCGGGAGAAGGCCAAGAGCCTAGGGGCCCAGGTGGTGTCTTCTTGATTCTTCCAGTGAGGGGGAAGGGCTTGATGAAAAACAGATGGATCCTATGGGTCAGCAAACTGTTGCACAGACAGTGCTGACCACGGGGGATTGGCTTTTACAGCTTTGGGTCGCCTCTGAGGACTGAGGAAAATATGGCAATCACCTGGCTGAGTGGAGCAAGTACCAAGTGACGGAGGATCTTCATCCACAGGCTAGCCAACTGGGGAGGACAGCTGCAAGCTAGGAATGAAGAGCAGGGAGGGGAGGTGGTGATGACCTATAATCAATTAAAGAGGTTGTAGACTGCATTAGTAAGAGGATGCAGGGTGATATTGTCAGAAGAGGCCTTGAAAAGGGTGAAAGAGGATATAAGGGATGCACAGAACAGCAGGCTGATTTTGAAAGGTCACTTTCCCCAAGCTCAAGATTCATGCATCTTATGAGTGCTTCATCAAAGATGTCAGGAGACCTGTGTGGATGAGCAGAGCTCCTCACTGTATATTTAAACATAAAAATAAGTGAACAGAAGGCAGGGGTAGAAGTCTTCCCTAGAAGGAATATGACCCAGGAGGAATAGAGAGACACTGAGTGTTCTGATATGGGCTAACCCTAACCCAAAGCCCATCTGGGCTTGAATCTAGCAAGTGGCACAAAGTGATTATCCTCAAGAGACTGGTGAGCATGAGTCCCACTGTGGTAGTCACTGGAAACCCAGAGAATTCATGCTCTTGAACCTAGGAGTGCTCAGTCTTGGAAATTAAAGAAGGATCTGTAAAAACTGTATTGTACTTGTCATTTAAGAGCACATTCCTTGCACATAGACTCACCAACCCTGCATGCATCCAAATGGGGACTCACCTTAGGCTCCAATGCGATCAGCAGTGCTGTAGACAGACAACCAGAAGGTATTTACAATATGCATACTGATAGCTGCTCTGCCCACTGACAGCTGGCAGCCAGTGATGCCTAGACTTCTGCCCCTGATGCTTCTGTTCACTTGCAGATGTTAGGGTGAGTGTATGTGGTCCTGTCTGTATCTCCTTAAGGCAAGGAGGAAAGTAGCAATGTCTCCCTGTATTTTCCTTCTGCTGTGTTCAGAAAAATTCCTAGGGAGGTAGTTGTCCCTCATCCACAGAAAGACGTGCTCAGAAGGATGAGGAAAATTACAGCAGCAAAACTGAGTATAAAAGCTTTTCAGGAAAAAGAAAAAGAGAAAGAAGAAAGAAAATGCAGTTTGTATTTCTAGGTAGATGCAGCCAGGGGGAATAGAAAATAGGGTTTCAGTGCCCTTAGTCACCTGCAAAAGTATAATGCCATCTAAATCACCATCCATCTAAATCTTCCACAGGGAAATGGAAAGCACTTGCCTTTCTCAAAGAGGATTATGCGTTAAAAGGATGGCAAAGGTGATGATTTCCTTTGCGTTCTCCCATCAGTTCAATCTTCACACAGCACTACTCATATTTTACTTGCAGGCTACCGGGTAGCCTGGTTTTGTCTGTCTTGTGCGGCTCAGAGACATGTTGAAATATCCATGAGACCCCAAAACGTAGGACTTCCAATGTGAGCAGAAGGCTTGGCATGTCGAAAAGTCTAAGAACAAAGCAGCCAACATCCTTTCTCCAGAGACAAAACACATTTTGTCTGTGACATGCTTAATCTCCATCTGCTCAGGAGAGGGAAAGTTTCCCATATGGCACTGCAGTGGGCTAGTGAATCACTCTATTGACTCACTCCACAAAATGCACAATTGAATGTTAAGTAACTTAAGTCAGCTTTAATGGGTACAGCATATGCATGCGGCACAAGTGCAAAATATGGAAACCACTGCTGCACCACCCCTCCTCGGGACGGTGCTGCTGCTCTCATTACTAACCGATTGCTAATTGTTTATTGATTGAGTTATCATTCTCTGAACAACTGGCACTATGAATGATCAGAATCAATGTCAGAAAGACATCCACTTCTCCCGTGGCACACTGCAGTTCACATGGGCTGCATTCCTTCCAGCAGTATCCTGAAGCAAACACGTGTGAGATGGTTAAGGTGCTGCTGGTTTCTATCTGATGTGAACGCTCACTTGATGGCTGCTCTTGTTCAGGTTCCACAAACGCGGTCTGTGTTCTATGAGAACACTGATTTCAAAAGAATCTGTCAAGGTGGGGATGGTTCCTCAGACAGCTGATTATGAGGTGATCAGAACAAGGTAAATGACTAATGCCCAGCCTCAGAAGCTACCAAGCTCATGGTGCTAT
This sequence comes from Upupa epops, assembly GCA_013397515.1. Classification (NCBI taxonomy): domain Eukaryota; kingdom Metazoa; phylum Chordata; class Aves; order Bucerotiformes; family Upupidae; genus Upupa; species Upupa epops. Next base: position 192,995 of record VZRI01009310.1, on the reverse strand, counting down.
TGTGATCCAAATTAAGGAAGCTGCAGAGCAGGAGACATTTGAGAGGAAAGCTGTGTTTCTGACAAGGATGTGAGCGTGGAAGCTGATGAGCACAATTAGAGGCTCGCTGCAGCATTGTGTTGTACGCAACAGCTACAGCAAATTTCAGGTAACAGAGACAAAAGGTCATGTCAAGGTTTTCTGGCAAAAACCTAATCAGAATTTATGATTATGATACTCCTTGGCTTTGGGATGAGTTTTACTGTGCTTCCTCAGATAAAGGCAGTCTCTACCTGCGTTACCTCCATCCAAGCTGTTGAGATTGTTGTCAGTGATGAACGGACATAGGAAAAAATCCAACTGCCCTCTTGGCTAAGAATCTCCTATCATTTTCCTCCTCACTTTTGTGATAGGAGCTACTAATCTGAGTGGTGCTGGGCACAGACCTCTCTACACAGTGGTGCTGGAGGGACTGGCAAGCAGATGCCTGTGCCTTCCACATATGTCCCAAGACACTCACCAAGGACAGTCTGTCTCACCAGGTCTGGCAGGTTCCTAAGCAGCATGGCCATTCTGGCGAGGATGGAACTGCCTGTTCCTGTGGACAGGCTACAGCTGTACCCACAGCCATGCTGAGGCAGGAGAGGTTCTGGCCATTTCTGGCAACCCAAGCACTCAGCATAGGCACCAGCTTTGAACAAAGTAAGACCAACCGTACACACATGATGCAGGTGAAGAAAGCAAAGCAACAACCCACTGGAAATTTCCTCCTCCCATCACGAAGTGGTCTGCAAGCAATGAAGCATGGACAGGCGTCTGCCTTTGACGTTCCAGCTCGTGAGAACTCTTGGCATTCCTTATCTGACTCAGAAAGGTCTATTTCTGTTCTGTTTACAAAGAAGCTACAGACCTTCACCCTTGTTTCAAAGGGTGAACCAAGCCGCCGTGCAGAAGTGTGCAGGGGGCTTTTTTGTTATTGTTTCCAAGCCTCTGTCGTTTTCACAAGTGAAAAATCCCTATAAATCATGACAATGGAAGTGAAGGAGTCTGAGGCTCTGCCCAGAGAGGTGTTGAGCAGCTTTGTGAAGGTGGGGCCAGATGGCTTCATTACGGATAAACAAAAAGAGTGAAGTGAGAGCAAGCAGTAAGCACCATGTAAGGACTACAGAGACAGGAGAAACTCTGACCCCTGGACAACCTCTTACTGGGGAAAAGTTGGGGTTTTGTCAGGAATTATTCTGTGACTTAGAAGAAGAAATTATCTTGAGAGTTGCTTTTACCTAGGGCCTTACTATGCCTTTGTGACTTGTAAACACTTCTCACAATAAGAAGGGGGTTTTCTCTTCTGTGCCTCAACTCCTTCTTTGGGAAAAAATCTGTTTCAGTCTCATCTTTACATCATCCTGTCCTAATGCCTCCCAGCTGGGCAGGCTTCCCTTCATAGCCGTTGTTTTCCCCAGTGCGAGGCAGACCTGTTACCTCTTCTTGACCTGCTGTTCACCTGCCTAAGCTGAGGTTGGAATCCACACATCATGGAGACACCCCCACTATGTCACTGTGTAGCGCTCACCTTGTAAGAATCCCGAGCCCCCGGCATGATATCCAGAGCTCTGCATTAGCTAAAAGGGAAACAAGCACAGAGCAGCAGTAGACATTCTGCACACAGAATGCTGGTGGTGCTGAATGTGGTGCTGAATGGAGTCAAACCCAGCTGGTGACTGCTCACAAGTTGTGCTCCCCGGGGCTCAGCGTTGGCACCACTCCTGTTGAACATCTTTATTGACGAGTTGGATGACGGGATTGACTAGGCCCTCAGTAGGTTTGCTGATGACACCAAGTCAGGAGGATGTGTTGATCTGTTTGAGAGTAGAGAGAGCCCCTGCGGAGAGATCTGGACAGGCTGGATCGATTGAGGCCAACTGCATGAGCGTCAACAAAGCCAAGTGCCAGGTCCCACGCTTGGGTGTAGTACTTGACTGTAGGCTTGGAGGAGAGTGGCTGGAAAGGCCTGGGGACCTTAACTGATCATTGAATAAACAAAGGCAGCAGAAAGCCAAAGGCTGCCTGGCTTGTGTCAGGAACAGCACCCTCGCCGTAAAGAATACAGGCACAAGGGCATGGGCAATGGTTATAAAATGAGATTTTATGGTAGCAACTGGTAAAGCTGGAGGTGGTGCAGGACCACAGCAGTGACCAATTAAGCACCTGTTTCCAGCACTGTAAAGTGTGGAAAGAACCCACTGGAACTTTTGAAGTAGAAACAAGGAAAATTATAGTGGTGGTAGTGTGGCTGTCCTCAGCCTTAACGAGAGCATTACCATCGGTGCTGCTGTCTGAGCTGAAGGCTAACAAGAGCTGTACGAGCAAGTCACGTTCAGGAAAACCATGTTTCCAGCTAAGGATAAAGAAGTTTGATTTCAGACACAAAGGAGGGCTAAAAGGTGACTTGCTCATAATGTGCAAGCGCTGCCTTCGAGAGGTTGATTTCAGGTGAAGAAGGCTCTTCCTACAACAGGCAGCATACAATTTAGCTGCTGGAATTGACAGAAATTTCATGTAAAAATAACTTCTTATAGTGGTTAATTTTTCCAGGCTCTTTATGCAGTCCTCACCATTTAAGCCTCTCAAATAAAGACTGGATGGCTTTCTGGAGGAGTTGCTCCAGCTCAACCACAACTTACGGGCTGTACTCAGCCATGACCAAATTGTACAGTCTGTTTTGTGCTGGCAGTTGGAGGTAGCAGGGATCACAGTCATTTCTGGCCTTAAACAGGTCAGCGTTGGAAAGGCTCCCAGTGCATTGCAGACACACCAGTGGCAGCAATTGCTAAGGATCCTCATCAAGACATCGTTTGTGCATAATAGACCTCTGTGTCCACAGGGCTTTCATGACTTTTCACGAGCTTCATTTTAATCATTTTGAACCTCAAAGGTACAGAGTGAGAAGGCAGATTTAGCTGGAATCCAGATGTATTTTTACATTGAGCAGCTCTACACTCAACAGACAGTGACCCGTGGTTTACCTTTCTGTGCTGAAGAACACAGGTTTGGTATCAAGTACATTTCTCACATGATTACGTGAAATCCCTTGGCTAGCCCTTGCAGGTTCAGGAACGTAGCAGCTCTAAAGAACCTTAGGGGAAGAATAAGCAAGCCTGGATCCTTTGTACTCTGTTGGAAGGGAAAAGCATTCTCCTGCTAATCAAACAGGAACCATGATTTCAGCAGTAGTTGTTAAACCGAGTAATGGCATGAGCCTAGGTGATCAGACACTTGCAGATAGCACATGCTCATCCGTAGATGTAAGGGCATACCTAAGGAGCGCCGAGTCCTGATGTCCATCCGCCCCCCTTATTTCTTTCCCATTTGTTTTTATTTTTAATAAAGCTGATGCTAGAGCTGCTACTTAAGAAGTCAGAGGCAGGAGCAGCGAGGTCCATCAGCTTTGTAATAAATGAGTGCGTAAGGGGAAACCAGCCATAGGGCAAGCGTTTGGAGGTGAGGTACTGAGAACACCTGCTCCTCCTTCAGCACGCTCGTGATTAAACATTTAATTTAGTATGTGAACTCCATGTGTTATGTTAAACGGGGGTCAGAAGGCACAGTGTAATTACGGTTGTTATTAATATTACAGAGGCCACAATGGGTAGAAATCATATTATGCATGCGATGCGGGAGTGTAAGAGGCAGTAAATCTCCTTGGGGAAAGAATTACCTTTGGGTGGAGATCCTGAAGAATGTTTTACAGGAATTGTCCCATTTTGCAGTAGTTGTAGTTCTCTTCAGAAAAACATTCATCTCCATGTTCTTCAAACTCCTGTCAGTAAAAAATGAAAGCAAATCAGTGCTCTTCAATGCACTCGGGTGCCTTTACATCATCTGAGTATCTGTGGGTTGGGTTCCTTCGTACCCCTAACAAGTTTTGTACCTCGAGAAATACCAGCATCAGGATCACCTAACTGTGACCAGTTTTATCTGAAGAGGAATTATGGAGCTCACACACACAGAGAGGGAGAAAGAGATTCCAGGTCACCCACAGTCACACACACACACCGTCACACACACACACACACAGAGATTCCAAGCCACGCAGCTTTGCGACTTCCCTGTAAGCTTCTTTAATAATTCGCAGTAATTCACGATGCAAAGTTAAACCCTCGGTCCAGTATTTGTAAAGCAATTCCTGAACCAAGGCTTAAAGATGAAATTTCACATGCTTTTATCGCAGCAGCTGCACAACTTGGAGCCAGCAGTGCTCACAAAGCCAAAAAGAAAAGCGTGAGTTAATGTCTTGGTGTTGGGTCAGGGTTTAGCCCCGGCCAGCCGCTAACAGCTGCACCTGCTTGCTCACTTTCATGTGGATGTGAAAACTCGTGGGCTGAGAGAAAGTTGGTGTAATGGATCAAACACAATCCACACATACCAGCAAAACAAGCTGATGAATTAATTCATCATTTCTCCTTTGCAAGCAGGTGTCCAGCTTGAGCCATGGGGCCACAGGGAAGCTAGGATCCATCCCATGATGGTGCCTGGGGAAGACCTTACATCCAAATGTCCCTCCTCCCTCCTTCTTGCCCCAGGTGGTATTGCTGAGGGTGGCATCATTTGGTGTGGGATATCCCTGTGGTCAGTTGGGATCAGCTGCCCCTGCTGTCCATAACCCTCTGAATTTTGAAGCATGGAAGGGAACATCTACTGCTAAGGCACTGCTAAGGTGACATAATTGTGCATGAATTGAGGGAGCTGAAGGAACAGAGCTGTTGTGTTCGGAGGTCATCTATCCTCACACGCATTTTCCCACTTTGTAATTGGTGTGAAGACCTACTGCATAAGGTCCCCCTCTCAACTTCACCTACCGTAGCTGGCAGATGTATTCAGTTCCTAACTTACCCACAGTGGTTTTCACAAGTGTCTGTACTATCAGAAACCCATTTCTCCAACCAAAATCCTTGTGGGTGTGCCAGGAGGATCTCTGACACACATTCATCACAAGACTTTTATGCAGACAAGAGGACATGTTGATAATTTCTTTAGGTGATCTCATCTATTAATACCAGAGCTTGGCATCTGGAAACAGAATTCAACCTGCCTGCATATTTGCAGTCCCTTCTCCAGATAAGGACTCAAATCAGCCAGCTCCAGTTTTGCCCCCAGAACTCCCTGGCTGCGAGCATCACAAGCAGTAATTATTGATGTTGCTATACCACTTCACCTCCAACCCAACACATATTTTAGAAGCCATTTTTGACAGAGAGTGTAACTGCTAGCAGTTTCTGCTGCTCTGCCGAACAACCGGCTGCAGGGAGCAAATGTGTCCTACCCAAATGCACCTTCTGCTGCTGCAGTGACACAATGATGTTCCTACTGTTTCTCTGTTTTATTTTTTCTTTATCTTTTAATAATCTCCTTTATATTCAAATCAAAACGATGATCAGAAACTCAAGTCTTGTGTACAAATCATTTAAGTGCCCATAAACTTTCAGAGGCACTGGAATGGTCAAGCACCACCCAGAGCTGCATCTGTATTGAATTGTTTGACCCCAAACACTTCAAATCTGTATTTATCTTGATAGAACAATCTTGAGCTGCAGTCATGAGGGGCTCTATGGCACAGTGGCTCTGTAGTGGCCTCCTGCAACAGGGTTACAGCCTTGGTGGGTAAGGGCAGAACAACTGATGGCATCTGCCTGGACTTGTGTTCACGATGAGGTGGTGAGGCACTGGAACAGGTTGTCCAGGGAGCTTGTGGTTGCCACCTCCCTAGAAGTCTTCACTAGGCTAGGTTGGATGGGTCTCTGGGCAACCTGATCTGGTGAGTTGTCCCAGTTTGTGATCTCTGAGGCCCCTTCCAACTTAAACCATACTATGGTTCTATGATTATCAGGACTAAAGATGATCAAGTTCAAATGTGGAGCCTGTGGAACCTGCGTTCGTTAGCAGTAACACAAACAAATCTCAGTTGTTGTAGGAACTAACTAATAGCCCCTCTGAGTAACCGCCATGTCACTGTCGCGTACCAGTGTCAGTGTTCTCTCCTGTTTAGAAATCTGACCCTCTCATTTACCTGGGGAAAACTGCATTGCAGGAGTTGTGCTGAAAGGAAAGACAACCTCTTTGTGTTTTCTAAGGGTTAAAAACTTAAATACTTCAGTATTGGTGTTGTATTTACACTCCTTAAAGAGCATACCCGCGAGAAAACTGCAGTACCGCATCCTATGATGGAAACAGCTTTTCTTCTTTCCCGAGCGCTGTCCGTAATCCGTTACTGACTAAGGGTACCTGGATTTTGTGTTTGACTCCAACATACAACATTTCCTATTCACTGCACTTGGATTTCAACAATCAGTCTCTTTCACAGGCACCCTGACCATTCGGTTGGTGAATTATTAAGTCAGGATAACAAGGGTAACATTCACTTTCTTTGTACTGCTCCAGCTAGAGTAGAAGACCCTATTAATTACCAGAGCAGCGATGGGTTGGTATGTGCTTTGTGTGCTGCTGAGCGGTTTCCCTGAAAGGCACGGGTTACGTATGGCACCGAACGACCTTTCTAAAAGCTTGTTTTTCCACCGACTGCTTGCGTTGAAACCAATTGCAGAAGTCATTCAAAATGAGCTGTTTATTGCTTCCTAAATGCATTTACTGCATGCCAGATGTCCATTTCAAAACATTCTGCTCTGTGCCTTTTAACTGACCCTACGCTGAGATGCAATTGCCCATATCCATTACTCTGGAAATGTTGCTCACTTAGCAGTGGGCTGCTAGCCCAGCGAGAACTGGGGGAGACCTTTGGTACCACAAAGATTAGGAAGAGCAAAAGAAACTCCTTACAGGAGATGTGTCCACATCCCACTAGGAAGAGCAATTGCAGCTCAGAGTACACCAAAGTTTCAGTGCAAGCTGACCGGCCATCAAAGCAAACACATGGCAGTGCAAACTCTTACTGTGGAATGCTTGAGGTCCCTCAATTGCTTCCTCTCTTGTGCTGCAGATGCCTTGTTAACTGAGCTGTGCTTCTAACAATCCTGTTGCCCTGGGCACATTTCTTCTTGCTCTGTAAACAGTGGAACCTCTTGTGCATCCCTGGCATTTCTCTTCCTGGTCTGCAGCAGCCAAGAGTGCCAAGGCTTAGCCACACTTACCCACTCTGCCTGGTGCCATTTTTAGGTGTGTGCTCTCCAGGACGGCATCATCCTTGCAAACACTGTGCTTCATAGGTGTTATCCAGAGAAGCGTTCCAAGGGTGATGACCCCAACATGTTCAGCTCAGTTCCCCACTTGCTCACATGAGTGGACACCAAGTGTTAGCAGGGCCATGGCAATGTCTGCCTTTGACATTCCACGGTACTCTTACAGCTTCTTGACAAGTTCAGAATATGCTAGAACTTTCCTTAAATCAGACCTGAAGTGGATCACCTGCTCCTTCTGTAAGACATGACTTGCACTGGGAACTTAGGTTGCCAGTCTGGTCAGTTTTCTTCACTATTAAACATAACTCCTTATTAGCAAATCCAGAGTGAGTGTTGTTCTCTTTGTGCAGGCAGTTTTAGAATCATGGAATCATAGAATCTTTAGGGATGGGAAGGGACCTTGAAAGACCATCCAGTCCAATCCCCCTGCCACAGCAGGATCGCCCAGACCGAGTGGTACAGGAACACAGCCAGGCAGGGCTGGAATGTCTCCAGGGAAGGAGACTCCACAACCCCCAGGCAGCCTTAGTCTGAGATTTCCTAGTGCATGTGTTCTTGTTCCCTCCACAATACTCTGCAAATGAGACTTGGGTGGAAATGAAACCCATGTGAAATGGAAAGAAATCTTAAATCTGAGTGAGTGATAACAAAACTAAAGAGAGATATTTGTTCAGTACAATAGCAGGGAGATTGAAGTCAAATCAAAACGTGAGTAACTTCGACATCGAGCACTTCAGAAGATAAATTCCTTTGATGGGGCTTCCCTCAACCCCGTGCCCAGATGAGTGTTTTCTTTTTCTATATAATTTAATGCGCGAGAACAAAAAGCTAAGGTAGAGGTATAAGATGGGACATCTCTATCAAATGAGAGGGAGTTTAATGAATGTGGAAACATTGCGCTTCTTTTTTAAGGTGAAGAGTCTTGGCCCTTAATCTGCCATGAAAGCAGTTCGGGTTTGAATGAGTGGGAATTTTCAGCAGAGCTTTCAGCTCTCCCCCAGATCTTGTTCCTTTTATTTTGGATCAGCCATAGTGCGAAGCAAGGAAACCATCTCCTGCTTCCTGAGGACGGCATGCACTGGAGGTAGCGCAGCAAGGTCACAGAGAGCAGCTCTCCAAACCTGTCCAGAGCTTCACATGTCCACATGACACCATGTTCTTCGCCATTCCGTTCCTGCCCCTGACAAAGTAAAACCTGAAATATAGGGAAGAAATTACCTTTGCATTTCTCTGGGTTACAGTCAACATAAATTCAATTAAATCCCGCATTTTACACTAATCCTGGGCCCACTGCTAATATTCTGGGTTTAATTTAGTTTCCTCTGTAGTTACCTAGAATGAAGAAGAATGAGCAAAATAATCCTAAGAGGGAGATGCAGGAAGTTGCTGCAGTCTATTGATTTTTCCATGAACATTAATTGTATGCCAGATGAAGATTTTATTTTAGAAATAAAAAGGTTGCAGCTCCCCGTATCAGTTAAACCTCTGTTGATGGCAGCACATGGACCCCCCCTTCTGCAAAGCTAGAACACACTGTAAGTGAGATAATCAGAATAGGTTTGCAACTGAGTTACATAATTTTAGCTCCCAATTTCTCTTCATCTCAGAAAACGTGCAAGAACACAATTCATTTGTTAAATCAGCAGCGTCAGAAAGCAAGCAGTGACACCCACAGTGGTAAATCACTTGTTCCAGACTGCTAAAAGGAACTGAAATTGTCAATCACTCAAATCAGGCTGAAAGGGCCCAACATTGCGCTGGCATACAAATAAGAGGAGCCGTCTGCCGCGAGCAGATCTGTCCTGAAAGTCTACCAAAGCACAGGAAGCGCTTTGGAGCTGCTATTAAAGTGAAAGCTTTGGGAAGCCTGCTGAAAGAAATGATTCTGTATGCTTCACGTTGCTTCCACCATGGTGGGTGAGAGAGAAGAGCAATGTACAATAGACAGAGTGACAGGGAAGGAGTTGTGTGGAAGAGAAACTGCGGCTGAAAGTGTCCTTTGAGGCAGTTTCTATCAATAAGCGTTTTTACAGCCTGGTGAGGGCTCGAGAGAGCGGTTTCCTGATGCATCCTTAAACATTCAAAATGCAGTTCAGTGCTTGGCTCACCTGACAACATGCGGCAGGCTCTGCAAAGTGACTAGTCTTACCATTAACTGGGGAAAACCTTGCTGTGGCTCAGAACTAGGCTGTAATCTCTCTGCATGCTTTCCCTGCTGAGGATCCAGTTGAGAGTGGAGAGTCTTACCACTCAATCACAGTTTTGGTTTAATTCAGTGTAACCTGTTCTGACGTCTGATGATCACACAGTCCTCTCATTTTCAGGACAGATGTAGGATTTGAAATCCTGTGTATGCTGACAGCAATTACCCTAGCACCTCTGGCATAGCCATCGTCTGGATGTCTCCTCATGCTGGGAGCAATAGCAATTACAGTCAGAGCTGAAACAATCTCCTCACAGCAACGTATTTGGAACAGAAACATTTTGAGCAAATAAATGGCAGTGAAAACAATAAAAATCTCACTTGCCAAATCTCTAACTATTCCAGGGGGATAAGGGGACTGCTGAGTCTTTAAAGACCCCTGAAATCTCAGCTGTCCTGTCAATTCATTAATCTGTTCTTACTTCCAACATCTCAGGTTGAGGGTTCTAAGGATCACCTTTGTCTTATCATGTTTGCACGTTGCTTGCCAAGACAGGGCCACTGGTTTACTATCCTGGCTGCTGTGTAGAACACACAGAGCCTCCCCACAGCCCTCCATAGCAATGAGGCAAGAAATCCATTTACAAGGGGAGCAAGAGCCTTGCAGAAGGTGGGCTTTATAAGCGTGAGGGGGGTTTGAGCACTTCTATGTGAAACCCTTTTCTTCTCTTTTGTTTTTACAACAATCTTCCACAGTCATCGAATCTTCAGAGAATGATTTCAGTTCTCAAAGATCATCTATTTCCAACCCCCCTACACGAACAGGAACACATACCCCTAGACCTGGGTGTTCGCCATTCAACCTGGTCTTCCATGCTTCCCATTATGGAATTAGTCACCGAATTTAAGCTCCATAGAAGTTAACAGTCCAGCCTTAGTCACACAGTTGGGTTTTATCATGGACAGAAGTAGGAGGCAAATTCCCCACCTTCGGAACTTGCCCTAGACTTGAACTACTCAGGTTTGAAGTAACTAAGATGGACGGCACCTGTCCCACCTGGAGTATTACTGAGGGCTGTTCCGTTTTCATAGCCTTCTGCCCACTGTTTACTGAGACGTGATGTCTCAGCAACAATGGAGCAGCAAAATGCAAAGCATATTTGAAAACAACTCCCACGGGCCTGCTGGAACTTAATGATTACTGACGCATTAGCCTATTTTTCTTGTTGGTGACCTACAAATTCACACTGTTGGTTCCTGACGTGTGTAGGTTGTGTGCTATGCACTTGTGGCTCCTTCATTCCAGTGCATTTTACAGTGAGCAAGGCCCTTGCCAGCACGAGCTGCAAATGCCTTGTAAACCAGATGATTAATTTTAAGATGGTCCTTTGCGAATTAGCTCTCATTTGTAACCTCCTCAGCTGTTCAGGTAAAGCTTATTCAGGATGTTGCCCCCATTCTTAGCCTATTTATTATCTGTACATCATGGGATTCCAGCTGGTGCTTTTCTAATTTCTCTTTCAGATAACAGGTTAGCAGGCTGCTGCCCCTTTCTTTTCTTGTAAGTCTGGAACCCAGGCGGTTGGCATCTGGGTACCTGATGCATTTTGAGAAGATGAGGCTGCAGTAGCCAAGAGTAACCTCCCCCAAGAAGGCACTAAAGCCCCTGTGTGAAAAGTGGATGCATGGCAGAGAGGTTGTACCCCCCACCATGCATCTGCATTCCTACTTTAAATGTAGGATTGGTTGGGTTTGTCTTCTATTTTTTTCCTGTTTCACTTAACAAGGATGAGTGTGTGTGTGGAGCTACCAGAATAATCCACTGCTGTGGAGGTACCAAACCGAACCGTCACTGTAGGGCTATCAAAGCACAGTGAAGCTCAAGCTGGAATGTCAGCTCGGTATCCGAAGTCCCCCAGACTCTAAATACCTTCCGAAGGACTTAATTAGTTATCATCCCCTGAAAAAAGGCTGCTCCTAACTGCTGCATTTGGTGCTTGAGCGCACAAGCTGGGGAGGCGACTGGGTGCACGTGTCAGCAGGCTGGATTTCCAGTACTGCTGTCAAGCCTCCAGCATTTCTATTTTTAACTCAGGCACCTTTCTTCCACTTTCTTTGTACTTCAAAGTAATTAAATGCCTGAAGTGACAGCTCCTGCAACACTTCTGTCTTCAATCATCAGCTGACCTATGTATTCTAGTCTATGCATGTTAAGGTGAGAATGTGTAGCTCCAGGAAGCCCAAAGCAGCTATTGCAATCACCGCAGCTATGCGAGGGATGGTTTAATTGCTTCTTTGCAAAATAATCAAGAAGCTATGGTGCGAATCTGGGAATGAAACAAATATTTTGAATATTTATCTACTGGAACTGCCGATCCTCATACCTGTCAGCAAATTGCTGGGAGATTCTGAGAGTGTTTATTCAGAGAAGAGCTGCTTTCTGCTGCAAGCTAGCTTAAAGCAGCGGAATCAGGGCAAGCGGTGCTGCTCCAAGGCAGCTACCAACGATGGCTTGTGTTTTCACAGAAACTTGCATCAGCTGCTTGGGGAAGTGAGAAAGGGAACGATGGGGAAATAAGCAAACCCAGTCCCTCTAGGAATCAGGGGACTGAAATGTAGAAATAGCTTTTCTGCCAAAGTTCAAACAGCTGAAGATCTGCCGATTGCAACCCACCCTGCGGCGGTCCTGGAGTCAGCACTTTAATAGACCCAGGGAAAACGACAACCTAAAGGAGCCCCCCAAATGATAACTCTCTGTGTATGGGCTCAACAGAGCAGAGGACGTAATTAGTGAAACCCAGTCAACTTCATCTCAGCTTGGGAGCACAGGAAATGCCATGTGGGGAGGACAGAGGGGCAAAGAATCTTGGCTTACTCAGTCCTGCCGATTTCAAATGGCAGCCAGTACCAGATGCTTCAGAAAAACATGCAGGAGATTCCACAGCAGGCACATGGCAGATAATCTGTCCCTATCTCCCTGCCAGGAAGATCTCACTCTAGCCCTCTCCATTTGAGAATATTTTTACAACTTCAAACATCAGGTTTCATGTTGCTCCCAGTACTTCAGCTGAGTGTTAATCAGTAAACTGAGGAGTCCCATTTGTGTGTGGAACCTCCTAAACCTCATTTTTCTTGGAACAGTTTGCAAAGTATGAAATGCTCCCTTAGTTTCAAGGAATGTTCCAGATTTATTACCCTTACATTTGCGGTGACCTGAGCTAATCAAGTTTTGTTCACTGCACTGTTCAGAGTAGCACATACAAGGATCATGCAAAGGAAGAACTCCCCTCATTTTTCAGGCTGCAGCCTACACATCTTACTCTCATTTTCCCTCTGTTGCCAAAAACATGAGTACCCCTCTCAGAGATGTGGTTAGATCTGCGCCTGGAGTGGACTCTGTGTGTAGGATCCTGTTTGCCTAACTTGCTTCTGGTTTTTGAAGGCTACATCTGTGCTTTTATCTTAAAATATCTGGGGTGGGAACTAAGCTCTGGGATTTAATTATTTATAGAGTTTAATTGCTGGGATGATCTCAAAAGTGTTTTCCTCAGACCAGTAGCACTTTTGCAAACAGCTTCCAGGAAGAGTTTGCATGACAGCATCGCCTAGGTGAAGTAAGCTCTGACATCAGGCAGATTTAAAGGAAGCTACTCCCTGTTGCAGGTTGAAAGGACTGGTTGCAGCATGCACATGGACCGTGCTCTGACAGTTAGCCTGTGGGATGGAGAATTGTCTAAGACATGTGGAATAAACTGGTACCTAGGTAGTGTACAGGAGCCACCCTCCACAGAGAAGTGCATCCTATAGAGTCAGTGGAGGCATGAGCTTCTGAACACCCCCGGGGGGCTGTGGTGTCGAAATGGTGCCATCAGATTTTTCTCTGTGGTGTTGATCATGTCTACTCAGCATCAAATCTAAGAGGACTACAAGGGTCTCAGTTTGACTTCTTGTGTAAAAGATGCTGAAGAATGGGCAAAAATTCCTTTTTAAAATGGGATCTGAGATTTGATTGAGAATCACTTGTTCCATAGAAACATTTCTTGGAGGTGAACAGCCTCTTCTTATTAGGACTGAATGTATTAGATCCTTCACTCTCATGGCTGTTGTCCAGGGCTCAGGTCTATCAAGGTGGTTTTTACCAAGGTTATTCCCGGTTTTGACAGCGCCTCCATCAAGAAGGTACTTTTGTCTCCAAGTTCCTCTCTCTAAACCTTCACAAGTTTCTTGCTGGGTAAAGGCAGGAAGGGAGCTGATGTGCCGAGACACAGCCAGCGCCGTTTCTTTATGCAGGGTGGCTATGTGTTTTGACAGGCACCCAAATGGCTTTTGAGCCTTTAATCAAATTGATGCTCAGGGACAAAGCTCCATCTCTTGCTCCCTGGGCACTGCATTTTCATTATAGTCACAACAAAAGGAAAGAGTTCAGGGAGGAGGATTTGGAGCGTCAGGTCTCCTTCCAGCTTAGCAATCTTGCTACCAGCCTGTGGCTCTGGGCTGGCTAGCAAATATTCCAGAAGTGAGCACTAGTTCTAAAAGTGAAAGAACGCGATAGGGGCCACTTCTCGTGCATTCTCAAGCACTTTTGCTGCTGATAAGCTTGTATGACTCTCAGCGCTGAAACCAGCACTTGGATTCAGATTAGACTGCTATTGGAAGGGCCTCTCAGCCAGCTCAGCTTCTCAGAGCAGCACACTGGACGTGGCTGAGTGCTGTGCGGTAAACCTCCTGACATCTTTTACTGACTCTCAAATTGTAATGATATCCAGGAAACAAAGACTGAGAAAACCACCGTGATGTAAGACAACAGCCTTCTAAAAATGTTACGGAATTTATATGCATTACTATTTCTGAAGATTTTTATGACAACCATGATGAAGAACTTTATTTATTCCCTGAGCAGATTTTAATGGACCTCAGAAATTCATTAGAGTGCTTTAGTCACCCAGTCAAATTACAGTATCTTCTGCCCTAGGAACCAAATCCTCGTGGTGGATCATATTGCACCAAGAGTGTGGTAGGTCTTTCAGCTATGTAAACCATCTGTGCCCTGAGTTCAGCAATACAAGAGACTATTGACCAGGTGCACAAAGGAGCAGGACATATTGCTTGACCATGGGAGCTTTGGTATCCAGTTTCCAGAATGGTGATGTATCAGAAATACCAGCATCAAAGGTGAAAGGTAAAAGGCTCTCAGGGGGAAGTAAGACCTGGTAAAAGGAGCTCTCTGTCTTTTCTCAGACTGTCCTATACCAGTCATGATATTATCTTTTCCTGCAGCTGAAGTATTCCCTGAGAGTCAAGCCCCTGCCACAGCTCTTATTCGTCTGGGCTTTACCCTAGAACAGGGCAAAGTGTTTTCAAAAGCAGTAACAAAGTCATAAACTAAGGGAGTATAAAGCAGTTGCAGAGTAATTAGCAGCTGTCTGTCAGCACCCAGCCCCTGGCAGCTTTCTCTGTCTTGGTAAACATTTGTCAGACTAAAAGACCAGAGTGAAGCTTTTAAATTACCAGCCTGCTTATACAAGTGCTCTCCAGAGAAGGACCTTTCTGGACTTCTTGTTTCAGCTTGTCCTGAACACTGGAAACAGCAGTTGTTTTCAAAAGGAAGAGCTACAAACCAACCAACTCTGCAGTAAACTCCGAAGGAAACAGTTGCTCAGTCTGAAGCAAAACATTTCCTGAACCTCCTTCACGCAGTGTGTCTGCTCTAATGAAACAGCTATCGCTGCCGGATTAGGAGTCATTCACCTCAGTTACTTTGTAGTCACTTGGTCCTAAATGCGGAAGCTCTTACTTACAAGTATTTGCTTTTACTCCCACGTTACACCCTGGCAGTGTGCAGCTTCAGCTTGTGCCTGAGCATGAGCACAAATATGTTTTGACTATTTCTGCTCCTCTTCAGAGAATCAGAGAATCATTAGGGTTTGGACGGGACCTCAAAAGATCATCCAGTCCAATCCCCCTGCCACAGCAGGATCACCCAGACCCAGTGGCACAGGAACACAGCCAGGCAGGGCTGGAACGTCTCCAGAGAAGGAGACTCCACAACCCCCCTGGGCAGCCTGGTCCAGTGCTCCATTACCCTCACTGGGAAGAAGGTCCTGCTGAGCTTCTTTGTCAGTGTTGAGTGTGTATGCTTACTACTGAGGAGAAGCAAGTGATTTCAGACATGTCCTGGGCAAGGGAACATTGTTTGAGGAGATAGCATGTTAATTAGAGTCAGGAAGTTTAGGGACAGATGTTTCATGGCAGAGAACCTTCCTGTGAGCGGGGTAACATGTGGGAGCTCTGTGCTGTGAAGGTTTTTGTCTACTTGGAGGGATCCTAATGCTCGTAGGAGTGGTCTGCTGTCCCAGCAGCAACAGCGGATCCGTTGTCCTCAGCTTTTCACTTCGCCGAGTGTCTGGGTTGTCACTGGAGCACTGTGTCCCTGCACGGCACCTGACGGCAAAGCTCACGGTGCAGAGTTTCTCTCTTTTCTTACTTTTCCTCTCCCCTCTGCTCCCTGCACTTTCCTTGAAAGCAAAGCCCCACTGAAGAGTTGTCAGCAGTTGGTTTGTAGAATCCCATAAAACCGATGTGATTGAAATTCTCCAGACACAGCCTGGCTTGGAGATGTAAATAATGTTCTGATACCCATTTCCAGCAGCTCCCTAAATCATTAAACTTGCAACGTAAGTATTCTCGGGGAGGAAAGAAGGAATGAAAATGGTTTTTTAAAAAAAGATGGAAATATAATTTCAGAAAGCAGAACATTACTACTGCCAGCAGGTTCAATCTCGTAAAGCTTCTCCCCTGCAAGACAAGCTTAAGCTTGCCCGAGCGCTTCCCCAAACGTGATTTATGGTTGAATGTACTACACGTTGGCATGGTTTTGCAGTCTGTTCAGCCCAATCTCAGGGTCAACTATCAATGAAGGCAAAATAAATCCTGCAGGGTAATCTGTAACAGGGGTCAAAATAGCAAAAAAGAATAGGAGCAAATCGTGGTGTAATTATTTGTGAGACAGGTATTGCTTTTGCTCGCGCTTACTGACCGATCGGGTAGGAAGGGCCTCCATCCGTGCAGCTGGCGTGCACAAAAGGGGGCTACAGAGCTCCGAGTACCTGGCAGGTCTGTGGACTAAGAGCAGAGTTTTGTCTGTTGTGACTCTCCAGTTTGCTGAACCCAGCAGAGATGGGAAGAAGCATAGGCTGGGTATTTCATTTTGCATAGAAATCTTCCGTGGGCCAAGGGGGCAGCAGCGTGATTCAGGGAAAGCGTTTGTCACCCTTCTGTAGAGCACAGGGAAAAAGGAAAGAGTGAAGGAAGGGAAATGAAAAAACCCCAAACCAAACCCAAAACTAAAAAACCTCCAAGAGACCTCCAAGCTCATCCAGTCCAATCACCAACCCAACCCCACCCTGCCCACTCAACCCTGCTCCCCAGGGCCACCTCTACTCAGTGTTTGAACCCCCCAGCAATGGCAACTTCCCGCCTCCCTGGGCAGCCTGTTTCAGTCCCTGACTGCTGTGTCAGGGAACACATTTGTCCTGGTGCCCAACCTACCCTCCTGTGGAGGGAGGACACTAGTGGAGGACACAGCACAGCAGACATTGCTAGGGATAAGGGGTTAATACAGGGTTCCTATCTGTTCTCAGAATGCTTTTTCCCATGAAATTAATAGGTTTAGTATAAGAAGAAGATATCACACTGCAAACAAATTAGTTTAATTTATTCTAGACATCTTTTGTGGAAGGAGCATTAGCAGAGTGGAAACTCGTTCACAGTTGAAACTGGCACACGTTCTGTGGAGCAGCTATGTTTTAAAGTTAATTGTTTCTGAAAGCAAACATCCCTGTAATTAAAGAAGAGAGGATGGATTAAAAGTTGCCTCAATTGCTCTTGACATTTGCTCACTGCACAGGAAAGGAAGAAGGTTCTTGCTCTCTCAATATCCTCCAGTTGCAACCCCCATACGTTTACTCCTGCCATTGCTCTAGGTTGTCCCTGTTAACAGCGCGTCTGTGCAAAGCCTTCCCCAGGAGCCTCAGCCCCTGGCAGGACTAAACCCAAATAAAACTGGAAAACTTCCCACAACAGCGGGAAAAGCGCGCGCATCAGGCAGATGTGTTAGTGTGGATGAACTGCCTGCTCTGTGCTCTTGGCAAGCTCCATCGGTGGTTTCTGTGCTGAACCACCAGCACACTTCCCCGTGGTTTCACCTCAGCTTTGGTCCCCTAGCTACCGGCAAGGCCAGGCACCTAATGCAGTCCCCTGAAGGAAGCCTTCCATAGCTACAGGCAAGGCCAGGCACCTCAAAATTAGCCTTATTATATATTTTTCATCACAGACCTGAATTCTCCTAGTTCTGGAATTTCTCCCTCAAGTGGAAGAAAGCAGTGGGAAATCAGTGCCGTTGTGAAATCTTGGTGATTGTTGGCACTTGAGTCCTGTCAGCTCAGGCACAGGCCCTTCCCAGAAAAAATCCAGCATGGGGATCACACTGCTTCCCTCTAGGGGAGCAGAATCTGCTGCCTGGACACCACCACACAGCCGTCTCCTTTGGATCACCCACCCTTGGCAAATCCTAGGGAAGGATGGAGACGGCTGGAAATGTGCACTGCGTGCTACCGAGAGCAGGACTTTTAATCATCTTAGCATTAAGAATGGATTCTGCAAAGCAATCCCAAAGGGAATCTGCTGTATACATTGTGCTCATCACTTTGAAGTCAGGAATATCATTACTGCAACCGGCTCTTCATGAACTGTGAGCAGGGAAAGAGGGGGTGGGGACGGAGAGGAGCTACGTGAAGTGTAATAGTCACAGGCTCGAGCAGACTATCGACGGCTGCAAGGTTAATTACAGATCTTACCAAACACGTTATAAAAAAGGACAAAGAAAGTGAAAAGAGGGAAAATCTAAGCTTCAGAGAGAAAAGATAAGGAATTCTTTAGAGTAATTACAGGCTGCTGAGGCTTCATGGTAATAAGAACAACATCTGACTGGATTGATGCTGGAAGAGACAGTGACAAGAGGAATGCAGGCTGAAAAAAATAATGAAAATCAGCTATCTGGGCTGAGCTGTCACTCAGTCTCGGGAAGCAAAGAAATGCTAATAAAATATTAATAGGGTCTTTGTAAGAGATTTTTAATAACAGTCTTCTATGCACAGGTAGTGCTACAGTCTGTCAGTCGAGAGCACAGGCACAGGAGTACCAGACAAACAAACGTGAAAGTGGGGGGATAGCAAAAGCTTTGGGCCACAGTGCTTGACCTTAGTGAAAAACCACCGAGGCGCTGGGGCAGGAGGTGCTGCGAGAAAGCTTCGTGGAAAATCACTGACTCCGCTTGGCTTCTCAGAGGAAAGGAGAGCAGGGAGGAGAAGTTATTTCAGACTGACAGACACCAAATGCCAGCAATCATGATATAATCAGTGCAGGCTTTATTATATTTAAGTGCTTTGAAAGTCTGCAGATTTCAGACAGCTTCAAAATCTAGAGGAAAATTGCGCCGCAAAGCCAGTCTTATGAATATTACATACACACACTCGGTGTGGTGCTGCACATATTTTCACTTGCTAAATTCTCTTGCCACTGTCTCTGCAGCTACTTCTTCAGTGGCCCCTTTGCACTGAATGCCTTTCTTGAGCTGCCTTGAAAACCCTCTGCCCTCTCTTCTTTTAAGTCTTTATATGAAGCCATGCCTTTGTTTCTGACACAGCCCAGCGCTGTAATGAGCTCCAGAGAAAACTGTCTTATCCTAGGGGTGGTTCTCAATCCTGTCTGCCTTCAGTGACTGCTAGGACAGGCATAGCATCAGCCCTTTTTCTCTCTACAGATGCACACCCAGACACGTGATGTGGGGTGACTGCACCGCTGTGTGATATGCGGCCATGCTACATCTGTCACAGCTCTCACAGCCACCGCACACCTCAGCACAGATGCCATTAATCTTAACTCCACACCCGCAGTGATCCTGAGCTCTTAAAAGACACCTTAACAAGCTCTTCCCTTCCAAACCCGCACACTTCCAATTCAGGCATAATTGATTCTCTTGGCAAGTTTCCTAGGAAACACTCAGGGAAACTGAGGGAAATAATGAAGAGCCTGCCTGCAGGAATGTGCCACGTGATTGGTGCCGGTCTCTGACGGCAAATGCCTGGCTGTGAGTGCAAGGGGAATGGATACTGATTCATTCCAGAGACAAGATGCTTGGGACACAGCCTGTGTTTGCAGTAACGCCTGGTTTAGGGTCGTCAAGCACAGAGGATGGTAAGCTCTAGGAGGTTATTTCATGGGAATGGAGCAGGGCCGTGGAGGAGCGAGTGTCGGAGCAGGATTCATTCTGTTCTAAAGCTGGCAGGAAACACCTTGAGTTCCCTGTGATGTAGATCTCTAGTGAGCATCTCTTACACCATCGTGATTCCAAAATTTCAGAACCAGGCCGTGTTGGTAAAACAAGAGTGACATTTTCTGGCACCATAAGAAGCCAAACGGATGCCTGTACATGCTAAAAGCCTGGAAAGCTCTCAGCTCAGTTGTGACCTGCAGCTGAATATTTCTGAACATGGTGTATTCACTCAGCATGCCTGAGCAGGCTCGTTCCGTAGTGACCAGAGCGTGCCGCTATGAGACAGCGGTCTCCCCTGCGTAAGTGTGGGTGAGGCACTTACACCAGCGTACAGCTCTTGCTGCAAACAGCTGACTGCGTCGTCTCCTCACTAAAAGGTGGATAATACTCTTCCTCCAAGGAAGAACTACTAGCATACCTGAACAGGAGAATGGTGATGAAAAGAGCTTTGTCATTATCTATTTCCTTAAAAATCAAACCATTTTCTACAGCTCAGTGGAACTGGTTACCCATGTGAGAGCCGAGACCTTTTCCACTCTGCTCTCCAGCCTGTCTTTATTTGGTGCATGAAGAGCAACACTGCCTGACTGCCCTCTCCTTTCCAGCCAGGGCAGATGCAGAGGGCCACAATAAGGCTGTGGCCCTTCTTCCCTTGCTGGCAACATCCATCCCCTTTCACAGCCAGGCCCAGCGAGTCCTGGGGGACAAGCAGATGAGAGTGGGACTGTGCTGACAGCAGGCATTGCATGACACAAAATAAAGGAGAACAGGCTTTCAGAAGCCTCACAATAATTTTGCATTGATGAGTCCTCTATGGATGGCTTCGCGTCTGCCAGGGCTGTTGGCAGGACCCCAGAAAGAGTCAATTATCTGAAGGGCTGGATCCTGTTGTTATCGTAGAAGTGATCACAACTGTGTGTTTTTCCTTGGTCCTTGATTTATGGGCTCATGTGTTCTCACACCTCGAATCACAGTCAACAGGAGCCGTGTGTTAAACATCTGGCGTACGGCTATCCCATGGTAGGGAAAACCCCCTCACATCTTCATCATCTCTGGACATCAAAATGAATGTGAACTTTGTGATTGACTTCCCCCCTCGCTTGGTGAAACGCCACTACTGTCATTCTGGATTGCACGACCCGGCAGGTGCCGTGGCATGCTCAGAATGCATGGGGGAGCATGATTTCACACTGGTGGAGATGAGAAAGCCCTGCATTCACAGCTGGGTCTGGAGAACAGGCAGCAGTGTGATATTGAATCTTGGAAGTGGTGGTGCCACGGCCCTGGCTATTTCCACAGCTAAAGAGACCTAATGCAAAGCAGCGTTGAAGGACCACCTGTTCACATGCAGGGTGAAGCGGGGGTGCAGGCAGGGAGTCTGAAAAACAGCCCCAAATCTGCACTCCCAGGCTGGAGGACAGAGTGGCAAACCCCTGGACCCCACTGAGAGGCAGCTCCTGGCACCCAAACTGTGTTAAGGGCCTCTTTCAGCCTTGGCCACACACAGCAAAAGTCTGTCTGGAGTTGATGTCTGGTTCTTCCTTGCAGTATGGTGAGGGAATGAGGAGAGCACTTGTCTGCAACCAGTGGACGTCAGCCCGGCCTTCTGCAGTTCCCATGAGCTAAAGAAGCAGTCTGTGAACAGCAGACCCACGTCTGCTGCTCAGAGGGAGCAAAAACTACTGACAAAAGGGGAGAACAGATTTGGAAAAGCTGTGACAAGAAAGGGTTGTCTTCCTGAACCATCACGTCTGGAAGTTGAACAGTGATGCAAGACCGTTGCACACGCAGACGGTGGATCGACCCAGTTACGTGGCAGGCTGTGCTTCCCCTGCTTTCTGAAGCCTATCGTGTTCTGACGTTCTTGGGCCAAACTGCCAGACTGAAGCAAACCAACGCAGACTCTTACTCGGTGTCTCTCCACTGAACCAGGCCATATCCCTCTGTTTCAGCCTCCCTTGCTAAAAGAGCCCAACCAACCAAGCAAGAGATTCTGAGCTGCAAGGGTCCTGTGCCTGCTGCACTGGTTGGACACCATTTTTCTGCCTTTGAAGCTTAGGAGATTCAATTATTTCCAGAAGTAGTTGATTTTAAATAGCACTGGCTGCAGCAGTAGGTCACAACAAACAACCAGCTGGCACAACGTCAGATTAGTGCATCAAAGAGTTGCTCCATGACAGTCATGAAACAGAGTTTGTGCCACTGCGTAAGCTGGCATCCAGGAATAACCGGTGCTGTAGACACAGCTCTAGAACGTTCTTGTCCATGTCTGTTAATGTCGCCCTGCAATTTAAATTCTGCCTGACTTAATTGCTATTGCTCCGAGAAGCTCAACTACTGCTCCCCGAGAATTTACAGTGACGTTTGAAAAGATCACAATAAAACACTGCATTACTATGATTACCTAAGCAATCAGGAAAGATGATGTTCTGAAAGGCCCTCGTAAATAATGCACATAAATCCCGGGCCTGTGCTTCCCTGTGAACTCGATTAACAAGCTGTGCTGGACTCTGCTGTGAGGATGCCAATGCAACCTTTTTCTCTTTTCTCGGGCTTTTGAGGTCTGCCTAAATCAGCCCCTGCCTGGCACTGCGCTCCAGGCTCAGCCAGCACAACTGCTGGGGAGCACTTCCGTGCAGGCACACAAATGCACCAGAGCTTTGCAGGGCACTCAGTCAAATCTGCGCTGGGACAAGAAAACCCAGCTGTGGAGACTCTGACAAGTTTTCACGTTACCTTCTAGTACCTCTGTAGAGAGGGTGCCTCTCTAGCGCTGCTGTTGACTGCCACTGTTACAATAGACAGCAAAGGTAGATTTCAGGGGTTTTGTGAAGTTCAGGGACAGACAGGCTCCAGTAATCGCTCCGTGAGGATTTCATCTGCTTCTGTGGAACAGTGCTGGCAATGCACTCACCCACCGTTGTCAAGGTGGAAAACTGGAGGTCATCAGCCAGCACTAGCTGTGCCAGTTCTTGTCAGCTCCAGCATCTGTACTTTTTCCTCATTAGTAAACCTTGGTCTTCATGATGGTGTCTGTGGTGTTGCTGCAGCCTGAAACTCTCCAACCCTTTTATTAATGACCCAGGCTGACACAATTTAGGAATAGATGGCAAAGAGCACAAATACTCTGCTGAGGAGGTCGTCTGAAACACCCCAAACACAGCTGGGACTGAAGCACATTTCATATGCAAGCTTGATAGGACAGAGCTGGGAATATGCCCACAGTGAGGACCGTCTGGGGCCATTGCTGCCTTCTCAGCACCGTGAAGATTATGTCAAGCGGAGATACTGCACTAGCACTTCCCTTGCTCCTCCGTCTACTTGAGAAGTCAGTGCTCACAGCAATGACAGGACAGTGACACAAAGCATTAGAGGGGCAGGGTCCCTCAGAGTGATTTGTGCTCACTAACTCTACAGGCATCTAGATTTTTGCAGAGCAAATAGGTAAGAGCAGCAGTAGTCTGTTTTGCAAGGATGGAAGTGTTTAACTGTGTTAGTGAATGAGTTAGTTATTGCAGATCATATCGAGCTAGAGAGAGTATTCCCACTTGCCCTCACAGACTCCAACCTGAAACGGGGCAAGGGAAGCGGTTTAGGTGCCTTTCCTAGAAATGCTCGGGGAGGTGCAGCTTCAGATGTGCTCTAGTTTGGGTAGGGCTGCTGTTTTCTTTCAAAATAACACTTTGAAACTCCTCAAAATGCCAGTCATGTCTGTCACTCGGCTGTCCCTGCTCAAAGCTTAATGCAAAAGTCTAGAAACTCTTTGTATGAAAATTTCATGCCTCCAGGTGCCCCATTGATTATTCATGAGGCTTTTGGAGCTGTCACCATGGGAGCCAATTGGCTACAACTTCTTTAGCATATTAATGACCTGGATGAGTTAGTGCAGAGGAGACACAGCACACCACCTGGAACGCAAGAGGCAAGCTGCTGTTGACTCCGTCAGCCTTGCGATGGGAAATAAGGAATTGGAGACCGCGCTTAGGCGTCCAAATGCATCCTTAGCATGCGCGCCCGCAACCGCGTGTTTCCAAAATACACTCCTTTCATACTCGGGGAGTGTGGCCCGAGTGCAGGCTCTGCCCTCCTGCAGAGCACGTGCCCCCGAGAAGGTTAATAGGTGAGCCATGTGGTTGGGTAGACATTACATCAGAATGATTTAGTGCACCAAGGACAAGGCTGCATGTCGGCTCCAGCTGCTGCTGCTGCCGGTGGGGTCTGTGCAGCAGGTAAGCTGACAGCCTCCAGAAAGCAGCCAGATAATGACCACAATTCATTCTACGGGAGCAAAAGGGGGCAGTCAGCTGAGCTCAGCACCTTTTTAGTTTTCCCTCGTCCGCTGCAGCTCTGTCACACCCGGTCAGCGAGTGGAGCACCGTCGTTGTGTCTTGGCAAAGTTTAAATGTTAAAACCAACTAGGAAATCGCTCGGGGGAGCTGGGGAGCAACAGCATCAAGAAGCTCTGGCTAGAACGGGCAGCGAACCGACGCTGGCAGTGCGCTCGCACAGAGCCGTGCTGGACCCTACTGCCAAGGTTCCTCCTCTGCCCTCGGCTGCAAGCTGTGTGTGGCTGGGGAGGCAGGAGCCATTGCCTGGCACCAGCAGAAACACTGCCTGGTCTTGAGCAGACAGGCTGTGCCTCTCCTGGTGAAAACAGCTGCATTTTACAGCCCTACTACAGACATGGAGGGAACAGCTAGAGGTCAGGGTCAGCCAGAGTAGCAACGTCTGACCTTTACGTGTTTGAGATACAGAAGGTGCATTGCTAAGGATTTATTAAAATTGCCTGAGTCCACCTTTGGGGACGTAATAAATTCGTTATACGGTTCACGGCTTCGGCTGCCTGACAGGGATTTAGGGCTCTTATTCTGGAGGACCCTGAATCCCCGGGTGAGGACAGGGAGATGGATGAGAACTATATCCATGCGTAGCTGTGAGAAATCATTCTCAGCCAGAGTGGCCAAACACTTAAGCATATGCTCCATTTATTGTCGCTCTCTTCTTACCTTCTGAATGTTCTCTGTGATCTGGTGGTGCCGCGTTATGGGAACAGTTACCTTCTTTAGTAATTAAACAAGGCAGAAGTAAGGCTGCCGCCCACAGGGCTGTGGCGCATTGTGTGCTACATGCATTCTGCATACATGTCCTGCTTGCTAAGGAAGCACATGACCCAGTAACCGCCGAGATCTCTCCTCACCTCTCCTGCACGGTTATAATAATCATTTTGCCATGACAGACCAACACAGAGAGCCACATGGTAATGTACAGCTGGGAGCCAGAAAGGGTGAGGCAAATGCAGAGCTGTTCAGACTGATAAAAGTAAATGAGGGGGAAAATCCAGTGCCCATCAGAGGAGTGTGCTGCCCCAGCTGTGCAATTACCAGCTAGCCTAATGATACAGAGCACCGTGACTCCTGCACTAAAACTGCCAGACCCTTGCAGGGAGTGGGGAGGAGTCTGTGGCACAGAATTCCCAAGGGAGAAAATGGACCTAACTTCCTTCTCTTGAACTGATCGCTACAGACCCTACAAGCAGGCCCTGCAGAGAAAGCTCAGTGTGCAAGCTTTGTCCGGTTTAGCTGGACACCAGGTTCCCAGCCTGGCCTGCTGTCAGTTTTTCTGCAGTGGTTTAACTGAGTGATTAGGTCACACTTCAACAGCTCATGACCTGCTGGAGAGCGCTGAAGCAGAAAGGGACCTGGGGTCCTAGTGGCCAGCAGGGTGACTCTGGGCCAGCAATGTGCTCTTGAGGCCAAGAGGGCCAACAGCATCCTGGGGGACATGAGAAGGGGGGTGGTTAGCAGATCAAGGGAGGTTCTTCTCCCCCTCTACTCTGCACTGGTGAGACTGCACCTGGAGGACTGTGTCCAGTTCTGGGCCCCTCAGCTCTTTTGTGCACTGTGCTCTGCAGTCACACACATCTTATCCAAAACCACTGCAAAAAACTCAGCCATGCTAAACCAATTGTCCATCTAATTGGCTACCATTTCTTCAAAACAATAGGGTTCCTTGCACAGAGAAAGAAGCTCAAGGGCAAAGAGGCAGCGCAGCAACAAGCAGCAATCCATCAGCCTCAGCCCTTTGTGTTACTGACTGATCTGGCCAGTACCCTGACAAATGGGCAGCATTTTCTGGGCATTCTGGAAAACATCAGTGCCATGAGCTATTGGTGGCCCTCTGCAAGATAACGGGTGGAGCCAAAGTGCAGAGCGATGTGGCTGTTGGAAGGCAGGGGGATGAAGAGCTTGCACGGATGCCGATATGTACTTGCTTTAGTACTTTAAGTGAACCAGCACCAGATTGCTTTGTGTCCATAGCTGCTGTTGTTGGAACTCACGTAAAGCCTGCACATAATCATGCTGTAGAAGTCACTTTGTTCCAGGGCAATAAAGGTTTCCTTTTCAATCCTTGTTCAGACCTGAGGGGAGGTAAAGTTAAATTTATAACCCCAGGGACCAGTGTACGGTGGGGACTGACCTGTTGGAGAGCAGTGGAGGAGAAAGGGACCTGGGCATCCTAGTGGCCAGCAGGATGACTGTGAGCCAGCAATGTGCTCTGGTGGCTAAGAGGGCCAACAGCAGCCTGGGGGGATCAGAAGGGAGGTGGTTAGCAGATGGAGAGAGGGTCTTCTCCCCCTCTACTCTGCACTGGTGAGACTGCATCTGGAGTACTGTGTCCAGGTCTGGGCCCCTCAGTTCCAGGAGAACACAGAGCTGCTGGAGGGAGTCCAGCATAGAGCAATGAAGAAGATGAAGGATGACTGGATGATCTTTCAAGGTCCCTTCCAACCCCTAATGATTCTCTGATTCTCTGATTCTGTATCTAATCCAATGAAGACCCATTTTACTTTTGTGGTGGTGTCTCAAGTAGGAGTTTGAAACAGCTACAGGTACAGTGTCGAACTGAACAGAGGCACTATAATGACATAAGGACTCAAAATAACCGCATTGAATGGTCTTTGGCGGCACTGTTATCAGTACGGAATTCAATATTAACCATTTATATCCAAATAAATTCTGATTGCCTATTCAAAGCTTTGATTTGCATGAGGCCTTCTTCATTACGAAATGAATAGTTGCTAATTTGTTGCATCTCTAAGTGAAGTTCCAGTAATTTGTATTTAAAGGAGAGGGATAAAAGGCCCTGTTAGGAAACAGTTACCAGCTGGCCACCGCATCGCGAGTCCTATTTTCTTCTCCAGTTTAAAATTCTGAGGTTTTTATAAGAGTTCAACTCAGAGCTTCTAGTTCTGCATATAAAGAGATGCTGCTCTGAATACTGAGGGCTCTGGGCTGAGGCTGTCTACAGTATATAGAGTCTTCTTGAATCTGTACAGCATTCTGCATAAGAGTCACCATTACAAATATTCTTGCAATATCACTGTGCAAATAAGAGTTAGGGTGAAAGTGTTTAGAAACAAAAGACCCTGAGCCCAAATACTGCCCCGAAGGGAGACCTTGTTAACTCCGGGCAGCTTTCTCTTGACATTTCTTTGTCTGAATTTCCTTGTTAGGACAGTCTGCCTTGGTACCTGAGTCAACAGTGCAGGGACCTGTTGAAAGGAGCTCCTGCTGCCCCCCACCCTGTGCCTGCAGTTTTCCTTACCTTGCTCTCACACTGGAAATGTGGGCTCCAGCCCCTTCTTTGTGCTGTCCCCGCTACCTGTAAGATCTTTTACTGAGTCAGTTCAGTTCTCAAAGTTAGCAGAAAACAGCTCAATGCACAGAATCAGGAGGAAATTCTTGTGTGGCACTCAGCTCTCACTGAACTGTCCCTCAGAAAAGTCACCTTGGCACTGAAATAAAATTGTCCCCATCTTACCTGTCTGTCGTGCTACCAAGAAATGGAGTTGCCTCGTGGTGTTTCTTTGCTATCAAAAAGGGTGCCTTATTTACTTGTCTAAGACTCTTCACCTGCTAATACCCGTTGGAAAGACAAAGCAGTCCACAGCTGCTAAAAAAGGCTCCAATCTCAGTTGACTGCAGGGTTTCTCCTGGATTCAATTCCCTCTACATTTTAGGAAACTTCTGTTCTGAAGGCAAGCTGATAGGACACAGAAAGCCTCAGATGAGAAAAGAGTGAGGATTGAAGTGAATATGAGGCTTGGATTCAGTTGAGGACACAAGCTACATCTGCTTAATGCATTAGTCAGGGCTGCCACTGTGCCATCTGTAGATGCCTTCCACGCATCATAAAGGGGTTGGAATACATTTTCCAGGTGCACATCTGAGTCATTCCTTTCAGTCCTTCATGGATCAGTGTGTGCCTTCCTCATGTCATCCTGCAGGTGCTCTAGAGATGGAAGGAAAGATCTTCATTGCTAAAAGGTGAGAAATTTCTGAAGACTCTGTAGCAAAGTTGTGTTGCAAGAAAGTAGTTTTAGCACTCAACTGCATCGGCGCAGGTGACAATGTCTTGCTAGTGGCAAAATGGGTCTCTAGTACAGAGTCTCAGGAGGGTACGTGGTCACTTTTTGGGCAAAGGCTAATGCAGAAGACTAGGAGAAACACCATGTTGGTCTAAACAGGGTGGACATGGCAGTCAGACCAAGCACTGCTTTCATGAGCCAGACTGGGGAAAGGAGGGCTGCTCTGGAATAGCTGTGGGAAGGACAAGGTTGGGGCAGGGAGAGAAGACAGAGAGTCCTGCTCCGGAATTGAGATGCTAGCAAGGAAAAGTCAGACACTAACTGGTTAACAAGAATAGGTGGGGATCCGTGTGTTGTGAGACTTCAGATAATAGTTGCAGCTCTGCAAGGGCAAGAACTGTCTTCTATCACTTTAGATGGGCAGGTGGAAGAGAGGAGCGTGCCAAGCCCATCACTTATGTGAGTGGAAGTTTTAGAGTGTGCAGTTTTTCTGACAGTGACAGAAAGCCTCGTGTCAGCCTCCCCATCCTAGGCCTCTGCTGTAATAACTCTATCACCCATAGCCGGTTTATCACTATAACGAGTTTACCACCCGTAATGAATTCATCACCCACACTTTGTGGTCGAAGCATTCATAAAACGTGGTAAAGATACGTCAGAGGGCATCGGCGTAATCCTTTTAGAACAATCAAACACATTCATCTTCAGAGGAAGACACGACAAATCTCAAATCACCCTCTCCCGAAGGAGGGTTGGCAATGATGGGAGGGGTCCTGTCGGCGTGCGCTCCCCACAGGTAACACCCAACATTTTAAGGAAGATATATCCTTCAAGATAGACAGCAGAGCATGATGGCAGCCTTTCTACCAAGGAAGATCAGAAACTAACTGCCCAGCTCCTTCCTCTCTGCTCCTGGTCTTGAGCACCACGAGGCTGCTAATGGTAAGATCTGGTGGCCTCAAGCTGTGGGAGGAACATGTTCCCACTCCACGACATTTATCGGATACCTTTGCATAGTCAGAACAGCATGGAGACTTAACGCAGGCAGCAATGTCACCTGCTGCATCAGGGTTCAAGAACTGCTCTTAAGGCCGTTGCAATGTGCAAGTCAATCTTCGTTTTGCTGCCTACCTGTATTGCTTAGGGTTTGAAATCTTTATGAACACGTGTGGACAAATTCATTTGTTGTGTAAATTCCTGGATCCCAGGGATCTTCCTAGAATGGCAGCTGGAAATCTTCTCTGATGGGAAGTAAAGACTAATCTTTACTCTTTGCTTCTCTGTACAGCAGTAGCCTTTTCTGCTTTATGAAGCTGTTGTTGCCTTTACCTGCTAGCCTCTCATTGTATTCCTATCTCCTCTCTTCAGCTAAGAAGGGGCAATGATAGAGTGGCTCTGCTGGGCATCTGGCCCCAGACAGGGCCAAACCACCACAATGAAGTGCGATGTTCTTTTGTAGGTTTGTATTGCTTAGCTAAATTCTAACCTACAGCAGCGACTGCTTTGTCTGATTCCAAGGGCTGTGTACTCACAAATAACTCTATAAGCAAAATCCATCTGAGATATAAACTATAACTGCATGAGCACAGATGCTCAGCTTCTTGGTCTGATTTGAGAGGCCAGCTATCAGGCGCGACCAGAGCTACCTCTGGTTACTCCCAGGCTGGATTTGTCTCAGGAACTGACACCCGATTGCAATTCCTTCCTTGTCAGCTTTTATTACAAGGTCTGTGGCAGCACTTCAAATCGCTTGCTGGCTTCACCAAGGATGCTTTCACTTCTTTACATTCTACAACTTCTAATAAAGAGCAGTGTGCTATACATGTAATTTCATAGAGGGAATGTGAACAAACCCTTTACCTTCAGGGGAATTGCCCAGCATGCGAGAATCCAGAGTAAACAGGTTACCAAAGAGCTGGTTGTAATTCAAGGCTCCCAATATGCAATAATTTACATCTCACCAATCCATCCCCAATTTTCAGCTGACATTTACTCCGCAAGTACTCTGGAAGGCATTTACCCCTGAAAGTGATGTTTGCAGCAGATACAACCAGCTGAAAAAGGAAAAAAACCATAGTTGGCAACAAAGAGAGAGAATAGTATAATTATTTCTATTTCCACAGCATCATGGCTTCGTGGGCTTCAAGCTGTGCATAATGGCTGTAGAGCAAGGGCAGAGCAGAGAGAACCCGAGAAAAGGGGATGCAGATAGTATGGTTGAACCTTCCTGGGGAGCCTCACTCCGCAAAGATTTAAAGCTTTTTAATCTTCAGCGGGATGTGTTGGCTGGAGAGCAGTGCGGTTAAAAATGAAGCTGCATTAATTAATGTCTGTAAAGAGGACAATCTGAAATATCTTTCTCTGTGGGAGTAGCTTGCAAGCTGATTATGTGGGCTGATAGATATTCCATTGGAGAATGTTCAAGGAATGTTAAGGTTGCATGGGTAAGCACACGGGAGTCAGGAAATGTCACCGTGCAGGATTCATGCGCATCCTTAACTCTGCTCCGGGCATGTCTGCAGTCTAACAGAGTCACCCATGCGATCTCCTGGAAGCTGTTATAAATGCGCTGTGTTCCCCATCTTCAATCTACCGCACATCACAGCACGCGTTAAGAGCTCTCTGCCATAACCAATTAAAACCCTGCATAGGGAAAGCGCCGAGAAACGTTTGTCCTGAGCAACTAGTGCAGATTAAAGATTGCATTTACGATGCAGGCAGCGCGAGGCCTTTTGTTCACTAAATGATCCCGTAAGCTGGAAGCCTGTGTGCTCCCTGATTGCATGCAAATGAGTCATGGAGTTGGCTCCTTCATTTCCTGCAAAGCTCAGGAGGGCTGCCTGTGGTGCTGCTTGAAAAGACACAGCACAGGTTCCTCATCAGACCGGAGCCTTGTCCATCCCCACGCTAAGAAAGACAAAATAACACAAAGGGGTCCCTCGCTCCCTCCTGAACAGTCATCCTGCCGTGGGATGATCTAGCAGGGCTTCATTTAGCTGATGACTGCAAGGGAAACTGGTTCAGTGTGACTCAAGTCATACCAAATGCTTTGATGACCTCCTAACGGCCAGGCTTTGGCACACATATGCTACATGGTGTTAGAAATGCAGAGGTAAAAGGAGTTTGTGAGGTTAGAATGGTGTTTGCAATGAAAACAAAGCCCTTAATTAGGAAGGTTAAGGATCAGAGAATCCGGAGAGAGCTGAGGTTTTGCAAAATCCTCGAAATGTATAAAAGGATGGCTTTTTTTCATTTAATTGACTCAGAACGCAATAAAAGCATGTTCCTCTAATTAAATACATGTCTTGTGGGATGCAGAAACAAATACCAGTAATTCTTACATCGTGGCCTTTGAGTCTGGAAGAGTTTTTCTGTTTGGATTTCCAGAAGAGGTTTATTAATTTTGGTTTTATTTAGTGAATACTTCATTCTGTCCTTTGCGTCTCTCTGCAGTCAAATTAAAGTCTGTGGGACTTCATTCCAAAAGTCACCATGTCCTGCCCTTCTGCTGGCTGGCACAGTGAGGGATCAGTTCTTTTCTGCATCGCTGTTTGCTCTTCTCTCTATTGGAAGGGAGATCTCCTCCACCGCTGCAGAGCCTGGTGGTGGCTACACTTGCTCACTGCTCTCCTCTCTAGTTGGCTGCTGCAAGGATCTTGCCAGGGAAGGTAGGGAGTAAACCTGTGCTCTCACACAGTTTCTGCTCCATCAAAACTGGGTGATGAAAGCAGAGAAGCATCCCCCTGTTGAGCTCTTGCTGCTGGTGATCGTTCCATGAGCTGGGCAAATGCTGCACTATGCTCAAGGTCTGCTGACCTTCCTCAGACAAAGAAGAGAGCAGAATAAGATGTGGCTGTTCTATTAACAACCTGACCTGGCCACAGCATAAAGCAAAACAAAGCAAAACAACGCAGACAGAATATGACTGGGGTGCCAAGAGCTGATGGGGTTATCGGTGCTATCCTCACTTACTTCCCCTGCTTTTATCACAAGCCTTTTTCTTTCAGATGCTTTGCTTAATCCTAACAGCAGAAGTCTTGGTCTGCAGGTAGCAGAGAGCTAAGTGCTTGCTGGGTGTGAGTCATCCCAGTCCAAACAACTGTGAGGAGGAGAGATTCGCACCTGACATCACCTCACAGAATTAGAAAACTCAGTCATGTACAAGCCATCAGTTTTCCCAGAACTTGGACATCTTCTGCAGCAATCCCCATTACTTCCCTTTCTTTCTAAAACATGATTAGGGCATAGGGAGAGCAGTTTCTGAGGTTAGAAACACAGTACAGCTTACAGAGATTGACCTGTGCTGGCTTAAAGCAGCTGGTGTGTGTACTGGGACAGCCTTGGCATGTGTCTGGAAGGCAGGGACCTCCTAAACTCAGCACTGCGGTCACCACACTGATGGGGGAATTCAGGTACCAAAGCTATATCCAGCTTGAGTCCACCTTCAGGAGGTGCAGTTATAGCAGTGACAGCTTAGACATCACATCAGATCTTTTCCCTCTTCTGGTGCATGCAGGTATGTCTTCCTGAAAATGACCTTTCCAGAAGTATGAATAACAAAGGACTGCAAACAAGGCTCCCTGTGCCCGCAGTCACTCTCACAATAGCATCTTGAAAAAAGATGGGTGTGCAAATAACTTCATATAAACATCTTCTCATTAAAAAATTGTCTCAGGAGGAAGTGAGAACTAGAAAGCAACACTGCTTTCTTTTCCCTTCCATCTTTCTGTCTCCCCGGCTTCACCAGGAAATGCTTTCTCTAGACGGTTTTCTTCACAGCAGCGTTTCTGCACAGCTTCCACTACTCCCAAGTCTAAGCTAAGTCAGTCAGAGCTGATTTGCTTGAAGTCAGAGATACAGTTTTTGGACTACTGCCACCATCTATTTATAGAGTGATGAGGGAAATGTCACCATAACCTTAAAGACTTTTATTCCCTCTAGATGTTTGTAGGACGATTGCAGAGGAGTCGATCTGTGAAAGTGGTCAGAAGGTAACATTTCCTCTCAAAATCAACTTTTTGAGGCCTTTTCCCATGTTTTCTCTTGAATTTCAGATCAAATTTCATAGAATCGGTGGGCATATTAAATTCTGCAGAGTAGAAAGGTGCCCACAGTCCCTGAAGTAATCCAAATGCAGAGAATTCTGTGCCAGCGGATCATGTCTGCAGGTGAATTGCATGAGTCTGTGGGTTTCTGCTCACGGTTTGCACAGTTCCACTTCTTGTTAGTTTCACAGGGTCAGGACACGGAGGAGAAATCATCCTCTCTGGCTCTGTAGGGGTGCTGAAAAGGAATGCAGGGGGGAAAGTCCTACAAGTTCCTCTTCGAGTCCTGCTCTTCCCTAAAGCTGGCATTCTGCTTTTTAAAGGAAGAGAAACAGTAATGAACTTCTGACTAGTAAGACTTCTCTGCCAGACCACACTTATTCTTACTAAAATCTCTTCTGCCGGGGACTATCTGGAGACTGTAGCCCAGTTTTCTAGGGGAGATCAGTGATGGAACTCACCTTGTAAAAGCCAAGTGTGAACTTGGTGGTGTGGTCTCAGGTAAGAAGGCAAGAAGGAATTATCTCATGTACCTATAAACTTCAGTCCAAAGGCTTGAAAAACCCCACAGACACCATTTAGCTCTATCATCTTTCCCTTAGGACTCGCTGCCAAGATGAGGACTCATTCTAATTTAAGAGTTAAGGGAAAAACCTTTCATCAAATAACTCTTCTACCAAGGGCTGCTCCAAGCACAAGCATCACCAGCTGACACTTTCCACTGTTGAACAGTTTATCACAGTGTAGGAAGAAGGAAGAAGCAAAAGAGGCAGAAGACCCCGATGGCATCTGCCAAATACATTTTTCACAGTTCTTCTTCTACTTCATTTGTGATTTATATTTCTGTTTTTCTAGAAGAGCTGAAAGAGTCACAGCTGAGCACAGACCTCTGTGCTGCAGGCTAACCCAGCACACGGCGCCGTTGAGGACTGCTTGAATATATCACTTCTCTGAATGGGTTGTTGCTGGACTCTGACTCAGATGGTAGTGCTTTCCTGTGCTCTTGGTCTTCCACTTGCTCTGTGCACAACCATCTTGCTTATGGCAAGTGAATAACTAATCCAGATAGGCCGTCATGCTCTACGTAAAGAGGCAAAGGCAGAAAACATTCCGAAGCCCAAGTAAAGCTGTGAAGCAAGCTGCCCAAGATCACAATGACAGGCAGAGCCAGAGCTAAATTCCCATTTCCACCCTCTGTTACCCAAGTGAGAGCCTTTCTGGAGTCCTGGAAAGACAGAGTATGAAGCTCTAGTAGTAGACATTTCTCTCTTCCTATATAAGCTTTGTTAAAGGCACGTTGGTTTGTAAGAGCTCGTCCGTCATTGACACAGAGACCTAGCAGAGCAGCTCAAGAACAACTGTACGTGGAAAGACAAAGGAAGGTGGCACACAGTATTCAGCATTACGGCTTTCATGTTTGACAAGTAGAGACCCATTAGCCTCCAAGTGGAACCTCTTGAGAGCAGTAACAATTTGTTTAATTAAAAGCTCGAAATTCAGGCTGATAAAAGGATGCTGCAGAAACTGGAAAGAACAAGGGCCACGTTAATCTGTGGTGCAACAGTACTGAAACCGAAAGAGCTGCACTGAGGCAAATTGAACCCAGAACATTTGTGAATGGAAAGAATTGGCCTCTTTTCGTTTTACGAGAAAAAAAGCTCTCAGTGAATTGTAAACCAGCTTTTATTTCAGCCATACTGAGTGAAGTGGTAGCAGTAACTGGCCCTTGCTACTCTGCAGGTATATTGGAGGTTCTCAAAAGTCTTCAGAGAGATCTATTAGGTGCTTTGTTATCGTAGGGGAAAAGAATTATGATACAATTTCCTCTCATTCAGATTTTAAATTCTGATTACAGGCATGCAAGCTGGTCTTCAAACAAAACATATCATTTGATGCATGATATACATATGATAAACATATCATTTGATGCTGTTCAGTTCTCTAGTTTCCATAACAGTTCCGATTCCTACAGCCAGGAATGGGGGAGAACTCTTTCCATTGCAGTGAACCATGGAATTCAGATGAAACCTTCCTTCCTCTGAGCATTCAGGTACTGGCGATTAGGTCACTGTGGAACACTGGCTTGCTAAACTCCTCGGAACACTTTGCATTCTTGATGTGTCTGCCTTCAAAGTCTCTAAGTGACAGAGTGACAGAGTGTTACAGAACCTGGTGGAAGTTGCAGTGTGAAGCGCTGAGGACCGTATTTTCTGCTGACACAATCTCACTGAAACCAGCTGAACTAGACCAACAGATTTTGGCTCCAAAATTCAGGAAATGCCAAAGTTAGGTTGAACACAGGGCATCGTGACAGTACTATTGCGATCCAGAAAGCACGCTTGTTTTCATTCTCAAACAGCTTGGGTAAGCTGTGCTGAGGAATTTGAAAGCCTTCACTCAGCAGTGCTTCCAACTCCCAAGATAGCCAGGAAGCTATCTCATGATAATGCAGAAGTAACTAGCGTGCACATACTTAACTGCATACAGCGCTGAAGGATAAAAATAGGTTTGTCGTGTCTAAGAAGAATGCACTGAGAGAAGAATCTTCTACAGGGGTGTATAGATATGAACTCATTAATAGCTGCAGCTAGTTTGTATCTGCACTTCATGAGCTGGTGTCATTGCCCTTAAACCAGCTGAGGGGCTTCCATCTCCATGGAATTCCACATGGAGCTACACAAACCAAGTCTTTACAAGAAGAGCCTTTAGAAACTGGAAATCACTAGAAATATAGGAATAACTGAAACAGATTTTTAGGGGTTTAGGCATTGCCCACTTGTGTCTGTGAAAACCAATACAAGGACCACTTCCTCCTGTATTTCCCCAGTTCTTTTGTCTGGTTTTGGTGTTTGGAGGTTTTTGTTCCACTTTTTTTTTTCACATGATCATCCCTGAGAAAAAATACCATCCATAAAAGCCATTGCAGCGTCTCTGGAGGTGTTCAAGGTCAGGCTGGATGAAGTGCTGAGTGGCATGAGCTAGATGGCAGATGTTAGGGTTACTGGGTTGGTTTTAGGTTGGACTGGGTGGTCTTGAAGGCCTTTTCCAACCTCATCAGCACTGTGAAACAGAGGATACAGAAGTTTTCTTGAAAAACTCAACTCCAAAATTCCCATAGTTAAAATGCTGCCTCTGTGACTTGGTCTGGGTGATCCTGCTGTGGCAGGCGGACTGGACTGGATGGTGGTTCTGGAACATCTGNCTTCTGGACTGAGGGCCCCAGAACTGGACACAGTCCTCCAGATGTCGTCTCACTAATGCAGAGCAGAGGGGGAGAAGAAGCTCTCTTGTCAGCTAACCCCCCCCCTTCTGAACCCCCCCCGGATGCTGTTGGCCCCGCTAGCTTGCACATTATACCTTGATCCTTGACCAGCCTGTACCAGCAAGGAAATAATCTGTGGTTCATTCTACGGCTCTACTCATCTCTGCTTTGAGGCTGCTGTCTGCTGGTGGGAATGGCAGAGGTTGATGTTCTCCTGCCTTTCAGGCCGTTTCTGAAATGTTGAATTGAGTTCACCTTGTGCCCTGGAATTTGTCGTTACCCTTTTCCATGAAGCACAGCATTTATGGGAAGCATTCCCAGTTCTATCCTGAATGTGCTTATTACCCCCCTTCCCTTGTGCCCATTCAGTAACGCTTCAGCTGTCCCTTCTCTGAGCCACTTGTCCTGATCCTACAGACAGTCCTCTGACTAATTTAGCTGCTCACAGACGTAACCCCCAGCACACCGGCCACTTAATCCCATCCTGGCACTCCGTCCCCTCTGGCAGCGATTCACTACCTGAATAGAGCTCAGCTGAACCTGTGCTGCCTCGGGAAGGTGTAGAGTTCTGATCTGGACGATGGCTTCATGAAAACAGCCTCCAGCCAACCTGGTACAGCAGCACAGGGAGGCGAAGGGAAGTCACTACAAGGGGGTCTGGGGATTCTTCCCACAGCAGCAGGGTTGATCCGGCTGTGCCCATCCACCCACTGCAATTGCGACCTCATTCAAGCAGCACAGGAAAGCACAGGCCTTCTCGATGTGAGTCTCTGAGTGCAATTATCCCTTGGGCCGCTGAAAAGAAACATGGGGAGAGATGTTTTTCTTTCAAACTGCAGCTTTAAAGAGGGAAAGCACTTTCGGTGCAGGGAAATGTCTTTTAACCTAGCTCTGCTGGGTATAAAATGAACTTTATTTTGAGTGACAGTCTGCTATTTTCTTCTCAGAATCTTCAGTCTAACTCTATTTCATGGTGTGTCGACTCTCTATATGATTACTCCAATATTCAGGTGCAGAGAAGTAAATGTTTCATGAAAGTGATGTCCCTGTCAGTAGTGTGCATATCATCTGGCCCCCCGAGCTGTCAGTGAACAGATTGTAGAATTACCATTAGAATACAGGAGCTCGTAGCTGCAGGCAGTAAATGGAGAGCCGGTAAGCATATGTCACCAGCGTGATATTTTAGCTTCGTATGAATTTGTAAAGTGGAAATAAGCCAGCAGTACCACAGCAACTGCTAACTGTTCTGACTACCCGTGTTTCCACATTACACCATATGGTCACAAAATTCGCGGCAAAAAGGGATAGAAACTCCTTTCCGCTTCTGTGAAATAGAACTTTACAGGGTGGGGGTGAGCATTTCATTAGTCTGATGCTTCGGGTCTGTCTTTAGCCGGGCGAAATTGAAGATATCACGGGATTTCTGTGGATGTCTACCTAGGAAACTGTGTGTAGCTGCCAGCGGGAAAAAAACGAGGCACATCTGGTTTCGGCCTCTAGGGAGGAAGGTGCTAGATAGACTTGGATTTCAAAGTCAAATGGTATTTTCAATCATATTCAGGCTACGGTTGGATAGCAGTCCATCCATGCAGACACATGCAGAGTCCGGTGCTGCCTAGCTTTCTTTCTACCAACTTTGATGAATTTTGTCTCTCAGATTTGCTAGAACTTGTTTTGAGCTTAAGAGAAAGGTCGGTGTGAGTGGAATAGCCAGGGTACTTCCACCTGAACTATCAGTCTTCTCTTTTAAAAACTTTGTTTGAAAAATTGCGGGGTAACTCCACCAGGTCTAACTCATGGTAGGGAATGATAACCTAGTTGTATTAGAATCATAGAATCCTTAGGGTTGGAAGGGACTAGAGACACTAAAAGTCTAAAAGACTGCAGGCAAACATCCTCAATTGCGGACTGCCCTGCGGAGAAGTATTCTCAAGGCATTCCTCTTCTTTCTGTGCATGTGTGCAGGGTTTGTGCATGCACTCGGGTCCATGATCTGTGCCTACACCAAACGTCCAGGTTCTACTCAAAGCCTGTGTGAAACTCCCCAGCCTGCGTGCACTGTACTTGTTCCCTTTCTGCAGTTCTCCTGGCTGCAGTGAGACCAAGAGATCTGATGGCCTTTATTCACCTTCACTGTTCCCAGCTGAAAGCTTGCTGCACCTAAGTGTGGACAGACAAGGAGCGTTCAGGAAGGCACCTCAGTATGGACAGATGAGTTCACCTACTGTGGGTGTCAAAGTGACGCGCAGATTTGTTGGAAATACCTGAAGTTCAGGGTAATGATTGCCTGTCTCAAGGGTCTGCTGGTGATGTGGGAACTATCACCAGCACCGATGCCCTAAAGACATCTGCATTGTGTAGTGTGGTTCTGCCTTGGTTACGGGTTCAAAGGAAGGCTGGGAACTTTGCTATACCCCCAAGAATGTAGCTGTGTTTGTTTGTTCTCTGGAGCTCATCAGAGACCACTTGGGCTGTTTGTTGTAGTTAAAGGCCATTAGTCCTTCTAGCCTGCTCATGCTACGTGACAGCAACACCACCCATTCAAAAAAGAATGGAGAATATACGAGGAGATCTTTCCACTCCTTTTCAGTCGAGCTTTGATGAAGAAAGTCTTTCAGTGTATGAGATGCCAGGAAGGAAACTCGCTATAAACTCTACAGTTTTAAACTTGAAGCTTTCAGTTATTGCACTTCTGTATCGCATGGTGAGATGAAAGCTGATTTGTGAGGCTTTTACTCCTTGGGATGTGTATACGTATAGATATATGCACGTTCTCTGGTAAAGAATCCCAAGTTTAAGGGGTTTATCCAGTGTGGGAAATATTCCCTGGCTGCTGTTGGACTACTGGTCCATCCCCTGGGAAACCATCAATTGTCGCAGGACCAAAAGTGACCACAGCACGCCAGTTTCACCAGTCCTGCCAGGAGAGCAGTGGAAGGTAGGGCTGAACTGCCTTGCCCTGGCACAGCCAGTACTCAGCAAGTAGCTCTCTGTATTACTCCACTTACACTGGAAGTGCAACCACTGTCAAAACAGGAAGAGAAATAGTAGCTACATTTCATAGAGAAATCACCCCATTCTATGGGGCAAAACTCTTCAACAGGCCATCTCCAGCTGAACCCGTGTTTCCGCAAGCTCCGGGGACACCAGGGTAAAACAGGATTGGACCATGCAAGTGCAAGTTCCAACAGCAACAGGTCAGACTCCCTGCAATGTCTGCAAAGTGCTGAGCTGCTGATGACACCAGATCACTCTTGCAGCTCCAGCAGCACTGAAGCTTGCGGTGCAGGGGGTGCTGGAGCGCAGTTTGCCGTCCCCTGGGAGTTTGAAACAGGGCCTGCTGTTGGACTCAACCGGAGGAGAGAGCAGCAGTACCATCAGGACGACATCTGAAACACGGAAAAGAAGCAGGCTATGCTGGGCAAGATGAGCAGCTGCCAGTTGCAGCCTGTGCATCTCTCCGACGTGAGCCTACGCCTTTCTCCGCTTGTGAAACCTGCGCGGCCTTTTCGTTACGCAGCAGAAACCAAACCTTTGCAAACATCTGTTTCTGTTTGTGTTGGATGCAGTAGGAAGAAATTCTTTCAAAAAGCAATCTGTAGATGAATTTGCTAACCAAGCTGAGACCTCCTTTGCCAAATTCTGCCGGGATCTAATTCTATAGCTGTGTAATAAATCCTGAAAATGATGTTTATCCTGGAAGCCCTGACGGAACGTTCCCCATAATTACAGCACGTTACTAAAAATACGCGGCTGTGCAGCCTACCCGTGCGAGGCACCCACGGGCACGTGCCGCCTGTGTTTTGCTTCGGCAGGAGGCATCTCATGTTTGACATTTCTTGAGAAGTAGAGATGTTGCAGTCCTGAGCACACTCCAACGACTGAGACAATAACAAGACTACTGCTGTATTTATCCTGCCAGCTCCACCCAGCTGCCACCTCTGCTGATGACGTGTGGATCCTGTGGATCTGTTGCAAGAGATAAAACTGCATCAGTTGGAATTCAGTTTGAATTAATGAAGAAGAAATGAATGCATAGGTGACAGATCTCGATTGCTCACTTGCCAGCATCTCGTGGCAGTCTCTCCAGTGCTTCCTGGGAATGCGTGGGAACAGAAGAGGAAAAAACCCAACAGGGTTCCACATGGAAGCCTCCACCAAACACACACGGCTGCTGTTCTGTTTGAAGGAAGGTAACAGCTCCGTTACTCTCTTGCGCACCCCCCTAGGGGTACTGTCACTGCTTTTCCCAAACACACTTCCTCAGAAATCCCTGTCCTTTCACAAAGGGACACTGTTCAGACATTAAATGAAAACAACTGCTCCCGTTTACAGTCAGCAGCAGAGGGATGCGCATTCAGATGTTTCTCAGGCTCAGCCTCTCCAGCAGGCAGAATACTGGAAAACGGTGGAACACAACAGCCTGATGCTTCACAACAGGCTGGGAGCAAGTCCGAGGAGCGTGGGGAGTCCGGCAGGACAAGGAGACCAGAGCTGGGGTGGGCAGGCAAGCAGAGGAGGTGATCTGCGAAGTGCAGTCTGTCTCAGGGATGGATACGCCTTACATGGATCTGTCCGTCGCCATGCAAGACCCCGCAGTTGTGTGCGCTCACAGCTCCAGACATGCTAACCCATCGGAATTCCTGCAGTTAATAGTCAGCTTCCTGCCCTTAGTCCAGTCGCTGTAGATGGACACAGCCGATTCAAACTCAGCAGGCCTGTCTTTACGCTGCCTTCTAGTAATAACCGGTGCTTGGTCTGAAAGACCAAATCCCTGGAGTCATGGGTTTCTGAGGTCATCTCAGGCTTTAGTGCAGGGAAAAGCAGGATTTTTGTTGTCGTGGTCAGAAATCAGCTGGAGAGTTTCCCCAGGGCTCTACAGTAGGGAGGGAACTGCAAAGTACCAGAAAGCTTCTTGCAGTTTAAGCAAAATCCTGACTGCTCTCGCCTCTTGGAGCAGGAGCACAAACCCGTAGCTGCCAGAAACTCTGCAGGGATTGAAGGCTTTTCTGTAACTATTGTACCTGCAAGAAAACAAGAGATAGGAAAGAGACACTGCTGTCACAAACAACGTCAGGAACACGGAAGAGGGGTGGGCATCAGGAGGATGGAGCCAGGCTCTTCTCAAGGGCATCTGGGGATAGGACAAGGGGCACTGGGTGCCAGCTGGAACAGAGGAGGTTCCCTCTCAATCTCAGCAGGACCTTCTTCCCAGGGAGGGTACCAGAGCACTGGACCAGGCTGCCCAGGGGGGTTGTGGAGTCTCCTTCTCTGGAGACATTCCAGACCTGCCTGTCTGTGTTCCTGTGAAACGTGATCTGGGTGATGCTGCTGTGGCAGTGGGATTGGACTGTTTGATCTTTCCAGGTCCCTTCCATTCCCTGATGATTCTATGATACTTCAATCTTCATTCAGTAGGTGAAGGCACTACCACACTATTGTGGTTGTAACAGTTCTGAGTGCTGCTCTGCTTGCGAGATACCTTCCCATTTTGGATCTCTGCTTTAGAATGAGTAGACGAAAGCTGTGTTTGCTGGTTACCGTGAAGCAGGTACCTTTCTCAGCCCTCTATCGGTTGAAAGGCCTTACAGTAGAAGCAGCCTGAGGTCTCACTCTTCTGTTGGCACTGCTAACCGCTACAGTAGATACTAACCGAGATCTGCTGGGATAATTTTGCTCTGCTCAGTTGCTTTGCTTCATTT
This sequence comes from Upupa epops, assembly GCA_013397515.1. Lineage (NCBI taxonomy): Eukaryota > Metazoa > Chordata > Aves > Bucerotiformes > Upupidae > Upupa > Upupa epops. The sequence continues at coordinate 150,973 of VZRI01009310.1, read as the reverse complement.
TACCCAGGGATCCTGTAACATTTCTGAAAGAAATTCTTCAAGACCCAGGTGAAATCTAGGCTTTTAACTGGAAAAGTGCTGGGCGATGAATCGGAGCTCCGGTTGGAGCTCCTAGTCTTCTGCAGCGGGTAATTGTTAGCACACTTCCCTGGCAGGGCTTTTGGCTGTCCCAGTTAGACTTCTCCAAGACAATGCCTGGGCATGGTTCAAGGGATGACATGTGCCAGGACCATTCCCAAAAGCCACTGGGAAAAGAATGCAGCCAGTTGGGTGTCCCCCACCCTACACTCTGGTAACTTCGCTGCAGCCAGCCCTCTACAGCAGCCAGCCTTGTCCCATCAAACACTCCTCACGCCACAAGGCACGATGTGTGATGCATGCCCACAGCTTCGTGCTATGAAACCATTGCTGGGGTAGATAGCAGCCTTCCCGTCATCTCAGAACCTACGAGCAAACATAGAAACAGAGCAAAGCTGGAGAGGGGGAGATTTAGGCTTGGTGTGAGGAGGAAGTTCTTCACCGGGAGAGTGGGGAGAGCCTGGACAGGGTTGCCCAGGGAGATGGTTGGGGCCCTGTCCCTGGAGTTGTTGAGGGCAGGGCTGGATGAGGCTCTGGCCAGTCTGATCTGGGGTGGCGTGTCCCTGCCCATGGCAGGGGGGTTGGAACTGGAGGATCCTTTGCTCCCTTCCAACCCTGACTGATTCTGTAACTTCTTCCCAGTGAGAGTGACTGGGCACTGGAGGGGATGCCTTGGGGGTTTGTGGAGTCTCCTTCTCTAGAGACATCTGAAATCTGGCTGGACCTAGTCTGGGTGATCCTGCTGTGGCAGGGGGACTGGACTGGATGGTCTTTGTTGGTCCCTCCCAACCCCTGATGATTCTCTGAAATTAAAAGCAAAAATGGTGTTTCTTTTAAAGCCCAGAAGATTACAGGGACCAGAGGGTACTCCAGGGACCCTCGGGCCCTGGAACTATATAAGCCGAATTGCCCACCTGCAGCGGTCTCTGGCCTTGTTCTATTTAGCAGTGCAGGCAGAGCAGTGAAACCGACACTGCTGCCTGTGATGCAGAGGTCCGAATCCCAGAGCGCTCGGCACGCACGCAGGACTGAAGGCACCACTAGACGCTTTATTTTCATAGTGGCAGCTGCTCCACACGAAATCCACAGTATCTGCTAGGAGAAAGTTGACAAAACATCAATTAAATGCAGAGACGTTTTGAGTGCCACGAGCTTTTAGTGTGCGTCCACAAAGTTCAAGTCATTACCACGCGAGGTCCCTGACAGCTGACAGATACAAGGGCATCTCTGCAAGGCAGCGCGGCAGTAGAACCGGCAAACAAACCCATAGCTGGCTCTCTGTCACTGGAGGCTGTGTGGCCTGCTGTGTTATGGTGCGTCAGATTTCCAATTTCATGTGCCACTAGCACACAGAACAATGTAGACAGCAGAAAATCCAGTCCTCTCTGATTCCCCAGCTCAAACAAAGAAGAGAACTTTTCCCTCCTGCTTTACTTATGGAAAAGGAAGCAAAAACTTCCCGACAAGGACTCAGGACGGCAAGGTGCTGTCCGACGTTGTGGATGTACTGGAAATTTCCTCAACCACTTATTCACAGCCTCTCTTTTCACTGCCACAAGGTGCTGAGATATTTTCATCACAGTACAGGAGAGCCAGCACCACCGGTCTTCTTCAGTGCTGTAACACACCGCCATGTGAGAAGAAAATAGCCCCATTGCGTGGCCTGAAGTCTGCGTCTCCTCACTTTGCAGTCTGGAAAGTTGTACCTGGAACACCCAGCGTCTGGAAACAGCTCCCTGAGGCAAGGCGAAGCCCCACACGGAGCTAGATGCCTGCGTGCAATTAAGCAGTGCGTACCCTAACACTCATGGTCTTGGCTTTACTTTCACTGGCAGTAATGGAAGAGGAGGCATGTTCTGCACCTTCCAGCAGGGACTCTTACAGGCCTTCACTGTGGAATCAGTCAAACCTAAAATTACTGTTGCTGGGTGCTTTTTCGTTTCTTTATTCCTGAGCAGAGTTGGACACCAGATATATTGTCAGCCGATTCCATGGGGAGCTGAATTTCAGATAAGACACGGGCACTCGCGTCCCCTAAACTTGTGTGACCAAGTAAGGATCTGGCAGTGTCTGCTATGAGGAAAAATCTTAGGAGTCCTGTGCCTGCAGAGCTAAACAATTTGTGACACTGCTCTGGACATGAACTCATTTTAGTGACCGATGTCTCAGTACGGATGGGCTTGCAGCGAGCTCGGTTTTCTCAAGTCCATCCTTCAGACTGTCACATAGGGCTGCTTATGGCAGTCCCTGCTGCAACAGGCATTCTCAGCCCTCGAATTTTCGGGGTGAATTGAGGCGTCTAAGCACTTCCAGTACAAAAAGACATTGTTCAGCAATTTTCTGCTGGCCCTTTGCTCGTTCTTCTGTCCTACACAAGCAAATTGCCACAGGGACGGTACCTGGGAGACAAAGCCCAAACAGACCTGCCCAAACAGACCTGCCTAAGGGATGCTCTCTTCCTGCGCGCTCTTGCTGGCCTCTCAGGTGACTCAGCTTTTCCTCCTCACACAGAAGCCAACGTGCTGCCTGCCCCTGGATGGTCCGGGACACAGCTTTCCACGCTGGGAAAACAGCAGGAGAGGCAGAGGGGACTCTCCTCTTGGGACTTCCCGCAACGCCTCCGGCTCGGAGAAGGAGAGGAGCTGGGTGCCGCTGGCAGGGGGCTGGGTGGAGGACCAGCCTGCCCACGGCTGCAGCCGCTGGCCGCCACTCCAGCGGCCTTTCCTTGCGGGCAGAGCTTCGCTGGAGCTCCGGGTGCTGCCGAGCGGCGCCCGCCTGGCTCCGGTTTCAAAACGAAGCCTAATTTTGACTGAGATGTCAAAGCGCGGTGCTGCAAACAGGGAGCAGGAATGGAAGGGGGCAGCCACAGGTAATCTGTGATGACAGCTGCGAAGGAGAGCCCCGCACCCCTAGCGTGAGCTTTCCGAGCCTGTCCCCGGCTCTCGGACAAGGGCTCTCATGGCTCTTTCCTTCAGGTATTGAGCTGAAGAGTTTTAGAAGCATCAGTGGAAGCCAGGAATATTATTGCCATTTCGTGAAGCACTCACTAACCTACAGCACCTATTTCCCTGCCTCAGTTTCCTGATATCCTGCCGCACAGGATAAAACCAAGAGCCAAGTGTCTCAGTGCTCCCGACAGAATAAGACGCTCACAACAGCATCACAACACTAGACTGGGGCTCTTAGGGTTTCTTTGAAACGGCACTCTTTGCAACATTCCAGATCATTGGGAAAGTCTCCAAGCCAGCAGCACAGAAGTCTGGCAGAGCAGAAAGGAAGAAAAGTGGCTGCAATCAGCCAGGCAGCCACTGTCTTGGAAATGCACAAAATATTTATAGAAGCGTTGCCTTAAAACAAGCAGCGTCCAGGCTGTTTTATGAGATTAAAATATCCGGGCAGCTGCAGCCAGTGGACAGTTTCACCTACACCGCCAGCTCAGTGAGGCAGACACTGCCTAGCAGTTTGAAGTAGCAACGTTCAGCTCTGCAGCGTGACAGAAAAATAATGAGAGCTAATTTGTCAAGGATCAGCCAAGAGCCTCTCTTTACAGACCCGTATCTGGCTTGGGAGGGGGCTTCCCTTCTCTTGCACTTTTTCCTTCTTCTTTACCTTTGTGTTTTACCTGACTACATGGAGAGCTGCTGCCAGAAAGCTTCTACTGGAGGCCTAGAGCAGGGAAGGTGCAAACAGAGTGCAATGGGCTGTGGGCTTTTGACAGAGAAACACCTCTCCGTGGACGTTGCCTCACCTATGAAATTTTCCTATACTCAGGGCTTTTGAAAATTAAACAAAACAAACACAACAAAAAAAATAGGCTGCTCTCTGCCTTTCTGGAGAAGATGCAGGCATGTTAGAGGGCACTAAGAAGAGCCAGTTAAGAAACAATTTCCTCTGCATCCTCAGTTTATTTCAAATTGCTGGTGTCCCTGTGTCCTTCCTCACCTCACGCCCTCCTAGACATGAGACAGAAACCCACATTTCCTTCACACTTAATTTCCCCAGCAAATCAACTCCATTTTGGCCCTCCTTCTACCACCAGACCATTTGATTCTCTCTGATCACTCGGTCACTTATTTCTTCTTTCCTTGTCTTTGTCTCCAATCAACATTGGAGACTGAAATCTTGGGCAATTCTAGAGAGAGGAATTTCTTTTCAACCCTTTCCTTGTAGCAATATCATGGAGACAGAAATCCAGGTCCCTGATTAACCCCTGGGTAAAGAATAGCCCTAACCTAGAAAGCTCTGCTTTCAAAAGAGCTGGCCTCTGTAACTAGAGCCTGTTCAATTATACTTCTTCAAAGAGAGCAGGCAACCAGGAATGGCAGCTTTATAGAAGGAGCTGTAATTGTGAAGCTGCTTCCTGTTTGTTGATTTATTTTTTTGATTTTCTCCTGTTGTAAAAGGGAACAAAGGAGCCTTTTTTCCCCTTTATTTTTATTCCACTTTACATTTTGCAGTCGCAGAAGTTCACAAATGAAGGTTGCTTTCTGTCTTTGTTTATAGATTAAAAGTGAGTAGGCTCTCTGTACGTGTGTAAGCACCACATGCCTGGCGAATGCCAGGGAACAGACTACAGCATTCCCGTCACCAACCACGCGATGACCTTCACGAACAAACCACAAGTCCAACCCAACAAGGCAAGCAAAATGGCTCACAAGAAAGAGACTCAAGTTAAAGCTGGGTTTAGACATGAAGTGTCTCCCTGGAAGAAGTCAGCCTGTCAAAATCTCTCATTCTTGGCAGGGCCCCAGGAGGGGAGTATTTTCACAATGATGAAAAGAGTGTTACACGTTGAAATCGTTCCAGACTGGATATGCCTTCCCCTGTATATATGTTTCTGTTAGGAAACAAATGCTTTTCAGTACATTTAGGGAAGGGTTTCAGTGGTTCCTCCTCTGTAATCTATGTTTAGTGTGATAATCTGGCACCGATTTCCTATCTAACTCAAAACAGTTTGAAATAACTGGTGACATCTCGTAGGTTTCTGGTCTTTCCACCCTCATTTTGTCTTCATGTGTTTTAATGTGCAGTGTGGAGTTGTTGCTGTTCTGGTTTAGAGTAAGGAGACTCGGGCTGGAACCCTCTCCATCTTGTTCCTGTCTGCCTCACCATCACTAGTCCTCTCTGTTCAGTGTCTGAAACTCCACGGCAGAAAGAACCATTTAGATCTGAACTGTGGTGGCTCACAGCTTGGGACTCGGGTCTTGAGGGGAAGTACAGCTCTTTCTCAAATGATATGCTGATTCCTTTCAAACTTTCCTCCAGCATTTGGAAGCCAGAAGACAGGAGAGCTCTGTTTCCCTGTCACAGCCCCAATATTTTGCAGATATTTTGATCCAGAGACAAACCAAAAGCAATAGTAACAGCAAAAAGGATGGACAAAGCAGAAACCCAAAGATGTAATCTTCTCCTAAAACATGTGCTCTGGGCAAGCTCAGGCCAAAGGAACAGGTGAATGATCTCTGCATGGAGAGACACTTTCACCAGGGTCCCTATAACCTACTGCAGGCTCTTCGGGGGGTACTGGAGCTATCAATATATACAGGCTTAATCCCAGAGGCTGAAAAATTGCAGTCTGATACCGTTACCATAGGTGGGTAGCACTGGAGACATGTAATATGCGGATATCAGGCGGTACTTCTACCTTGTTAGGAGATGGAGCTGTGTCTCATCTGTCTGCTAGCCAAGCTGGCTTTTTCAAGTGCTTCTGCTCCCCGGTTGGAGCATCCAGCCCGAACCTTTGAGTGCTGTTTTCCTAATCCCCTTCTGTCCCCCTCCATGTGCATTACCCTTTTTTCTAGTCTCCACAAAATAGTGTCAGAGCCCCCCGCCAGGCTTTCACAGGTCACACAAACCAGGCTGCAGAAATAGCTGGGAGGACTGGGGGTCGGAAAAAGAATCCACTGAGGAAATGAAATGGTTGTGAAGCTTTACCTTCCAGTGTCTGTGTGGGAAACAGGATGTGCGCTTTGTTGTAAACCTATTCGGTTCCTAACCTGGAAAGGAAAACCCAGTCTCCTCTGAGGGTAAGCTTCCGCTCCAAGCAAAGCCTCCGCCGAGGCAATCACAGCTGACATCCCCGCAGGATCACTTCTAGCGTGTGCAGCCGGCAAGTTTCCTTGGAAACTGCCATGTAGGGAGCATGAGATGATGGCACATGACTGCTAAATGGGCATAGCCTCACCCAGGAAAATAAAGGGATCTGGGAGTGGGCACCAGGGCTGCACTCTACTCCCAGCAATACTGACTGTTCATTTTCAGTCTGAGGCTTCCAAGTGCAGAGGTTTGCTGCTGCACCCTCACAAAACACACAGAACTACAGCAGGGCGGATTCGCTGTGTCTCCAAACAGATAACTGCCTGTGGGCTCTGCAATCTCCACAGGAATCAGACCTAGGGGACGTAGGTCAGGGGAAACCTTGATGGTGGGGTGCTTTCGATGTTCTGCAGGAGCCTAACTTTGCTGTTGCCACCGGCTCGAGGCAGCAGCTATCACACACCACCTCAAATTCATTCATACTAACCCACACTGACTTCGGAGGTGCCGGTTTAAACTCCGCTTTCCCTGGCCAGTATCTTTCTGGGAATCTGCTGCATCTCTGCAGCCCCTGCCAGGAGCCCGTGGCCCTGGGGCAGCCAGAGCACCTACCCGGAGCCATCTGGTGTCTGCCCGGGCTCCTCTGGGGCACGGGCTGCCTGAAGGACAGCTGCCTGAAACAAACGGCGACCTCTGTCATCTGGGCCATCAATTGTTCCAACATCTGGCAACTGGCTCTCTTGTGAGAGCTGACATTTGGCTGCTTCGGGTCCAGGATTTTAGGATCCACAGGCTAGAGCAGAAAGCGGGACAGATCCCAATCGTTCTTATGTCACCAGAATCCAAATCAGCTTTTCCCTTGTCTCTGGCACCTCCAGCACCTGGCAGCGACTCCAAACAACAGCATAGAGAGCTCAAAGCAAAGAACTAAACAATCTCAGTGAGGCAACACCTTCCACAACTCTGTGCTGCAGCTGCAGTAACGTCCGTAAACCCTGCTGCAGAGGCTCTCCCACACTTCGGCGGGGCGTTCAAGCTAACACAGCGCCTTGCACTATTGCAGCCGTCTCCATGGAGCCTGGCTGTTTGGCCATGTGAGGTTCTGTGCAACTTCATACTCACACCCATTCGCACCGTGGGCTGCTCGGCCTCCCGCTGCTCACCCTCTCTTTCCTAACTTCCCCTCACAATGAAGAGAGACGTCAGGTACCAACGAATTCCAAATATTTCAGTGTGCTAACAAGTGCTCCTGGACTTTACCTGCGCTCGCACAAGGGCTGGGCAAGCACACGACACTGAACACGAGTCGTGGCCCTGAGATCTGGGCAAAGCTACCAGCGGGTTCTGGGAATCTGCGCTGGGGTGTTGAGTGCCGCCTGCTGCGGTACCTCGGTGGCAGATGGCTAGGAGCACAATAAACACACATCGACTATTTACTTCAAGAGAAACTGTCTTTAGAAGACCCCTCCACTAACAACCAAGACGTCTGAACAAGATGTCCCCACCACAGAGGTGTAGGTGGGGAGTAACACAGCCAGTGAAGCCTGCAGGTCCAAGCGCCTTGCTGAGCCTCTACCGACTGCAGCACCCAAAGCACTGGTGCTGGTGGAGCTGCGCTAATCAGCAGGAGCAGTACAGCTGCTGCGCTCATTTATCACCTTCAAAGAGTTGGCTCCAGAGGAAGAGGCATTCAAAACACGGACGTGGAAGTACTTGTTTTTCTCTGTGTGGAGGTTTCGTCCTGGGTGCTCGGTGAACAATGGAGACGGAGCCCCTTTTCAAGCACCTCGCTGCAGCAGTCACGGATGGATCCTGAAATGGAGTTGGGCTTGTTTAGCGTGCCTGCAGGGTCATGCTGAGTGACCCGCTCCCCTCTGGTTTCACTTAAACCTGAGGTTTCCTCCATGAAGATAACATGTTCCTCTGATACTGAGTTACCTGATCTCCAGAAAGTTCTCATTTTTCATTGTGCAATTTTTAACCTTTCCTTAAGACGACTGCTTTCTAACACAAACTCCTTTAACCTGATGCATTTCCCCAAAGAGCACGTGCTTGGAGCGAGAGCGTCGGGCACAGAGACAGCCTAACACAGCAGGGTTCTCTGCGGTTTAATCTCACCAGGCTGTGGAGGGGTGCTAAAGCAATGGGGCCACGCTCCTGCTCCTATTTCCTCTGCTATTGTCAGCTCTGTGTGAATTTGCACGTGCAGCCGTGTAGTGCTGGAAGAAAGCACAACAAGCACTCGCATGGCTTTGTTGGTGAGAGACACATGCAACCTACCGTCTGCATGCGAGCAGTGGACACCCCGCAGTGGCAGTGATTTCAAAAATAGACTGAAATGTTAGAATTTAAGGAAAAAATGCCAGAACCCAGCACCTTCTGGGTGTGAGGTGCTCCCGAGGACGCCTTCCATCCTGGAAGCTTTCTGGGGAGCTGGAAGAGTATCTGGCCGTATCCTCCCTGCCATAAGAAGCTCTGTCCAGACAGCTCCCAGGGAAGGTGCACGCTGGCCCTGGGAGAAGGCCTGGCTGGGTGCGCTGGGTTGGGAACTCGCTGCCTGTAGTCTGACAGCCACAAAGGAGTCTCCGATCCAGTATCTGGGCGAGTACTTCTGCTCATCACACAGGGGAAGGCAACTCGCAGACAACCTCCCTGCCCAAGTGCCCCCTGAAGAGGCCTGATGGCATGTGAGGAATGCAAGGATTAGCGATAGCGACTGTGGCCAGCGCGGAGGTGAAGGAGGGCAGAAGCTATTCCAGTGTGTGGTGGGGACTTGCAGTGGACTTTCCTATTTTGTTCTTTCCAGTAGCCACTGCTTAAACACCCTGGCTTGTACTTTGAAAACTTTGCTTGCTGTCCCGTTGTGGGAACACCCTACCCTGCACTGCTTACTAGTGTCCCCTCCTTATTCACCCTCCTCTGTTCTCTCTCAGTCAATTCATTTTACTTGGAGAAGGGGGAGAGTAGAGGGCGTTGTTTACAGTGCAAACCAGGCAGAGGCCCTATCCCTGAGAAATCACCAACAATTCAGAGCGTCATCGCCTACACAAAGCAGAACCACCACCCTCTCCTAGTCCTTCCCACCCTGAGAGAAGCACAACTGATCTAACCAAGCCAGGATGCCACTAGCCTTTCATGCCACTCAGGCAGCCTGCTAGCTCATATCTAGCCTCTTGTTGACCAGTGCTGCCAGGTCCCTCTCTGCCAGGCTGCTCTCCAGCCACTCAGCCCCCAGTCTGTAGCTGCAGGGGGTTCTTGTGACCAAAGTATTGAACCCTGCCCTTGGCTCTGTTCAACCTATTCCTGTTGGCTTCTGCCCATTGACCCCTCTGCAGCATCCTCCTCTCCTCAAGCAGATCGACACTCCCCCCCCAGCTTGGTGTGATGGCACAAGAAGTCTTAGGTTCCCCTGCATTTCCCTTTCCACAGTCCCTCGTGGCTAATGCCGCGCCCTGACGTAGCTCTTATTTTGCATAAATAGGCGATGATTAGAGCCCCATTACCTTGGCAACACAGTGTCCTCCTGTGGCAGCCTGAAAGAGAAGAGACATTCAGATGATGGTGCACAACTGCCCTTGTGGGAACGGTGGGCTGTGGCGGTTCAGCTCCTTCCCATAAAATTCAGAGATCACGAGGGCAGTTTGGGTTCGACGAACCCAGTGGTAAGACTCGGGTTCAGGCAGACACACGGGCGTAGGCCAAGGCACTCGAAGGCTGGATCGTACTCACGAGCAGTTTGAGCCAGACCTGCTGAACGCAGAGGGTTCAAGCAGGAACTTGTGTAGAGGTGATGAATTGTGTGAGAACTGCGAGGCGCAGGAAACTGCTCCACTGCTGGGGGGAAAGGAAGTGCTGAAACTGGAGGGGCTGGCTCTTCAGTAGTTTATATAGCCTGAGGATGGGGCCCAGGGAGCCTCCCAGGCTGGCCATTAGGGCCGCTGTGAAAGCCACTAGGGCTAGCTTATGATGTCAGTGACAAGCTCAACTTTCTCTTAACAACACGAAGTAAGAGCCTTCTTCACGGTGGAGATAGAATCTCGGTCGGCTTGTTCATCTCTGGCAGAAAACCAACCCAGAAGCCTTGCATCAGACAGGCACCTTGCTGTTGTCTGACATGAAATCGACTCTTGTTCAAGTGCCCAGGGCAGAGTGACATGTCACTTCTTAAGCCAAGCCAGGAGTCATTTCAGTATCTTCCACTGTCTGAAGGGGCTACAAAAAGGCTGGGGAGGGGCTTTTTAGGTTCTCAGCTCTGACGAGTCACACGGCGGCACAATCCAACCCGATTTTAACTCTGAATGCCGGGAAGCCCTATCGTCCTCATTCCCACCTGGTTCTTTGGAACTCTTTGATTGCTGTCCGGGGGTAAGAGCTCCCAGTGGTGGGATCATCATTCCACCTGACGTCTTCGGGATGCAGAGAAACACTTAAGTATTAATCACCCTTTTCTTTAAGGCAGGAGTTGAATGTCTCCTGCTAATGGCTTGGTGAGTTCAAAGGCACTTACTTTCCACAGCAATTAAATGAAGTGACTAATGAGCTGTGTTTATTGGGGTCCTCTCTGCTCTCGTGCTTTACTTTTCACCGGTGTATCTTCATCGATTCCCACAAAGATATCCCTGGTTTATTTAGTCACTGCTCTGATTGTTGACCCTGCTAAAAGGAGGATTAATTAGTGTCAGCTACAGTGGAGAATCACTGCCTATCAAACGGGACTGACGTCAGCAGCTCCTTTCACCTGCAGTGCAGAACTGTCAAAGAACCAAACTAAATTTCGAGCCCTCTCCAGCAGCTCTGTCTGCAAAGCAGCGACCCCAGACCAGAGCCATCCATTTCACTCTCTATCCTGCTTGATTTCTGCTAGCATTTTCATTTCAAAATCCTCTTCCTCAAAAATGACTCTGACAGCACCATACAGCAGGCCAGCCCAATCCCTGGATGGCATTCATGACTGAAGGTTTCTCTCTGGATGCCACTGTGACAGAAAACCTATCAGCAAGGCTGACTACTGACTTCAGTGGCCTTGATGGCAAGGAAACATATTTTCTGCTGCTAAAACGCTTTCTCCAGGTTCAGAGCTGACCTAACAGTCATAGACAGCACTCGCTGCCTCTGGAGAAACAACAAAGCAATGAATCTTCTCGTCACCAAAAAGCGAAGCTTGGTTTCTCTTCAGAGGTTAAGTGCAGACAGGCTGGGTGATCAGCACTTGGAATACGTGGTTACAGCGACTTCTACCACGGGAGCATGGGGTTGCATTCTCAGACCTGGCAGCCTTTTCTTGCCAGACTTTTTTTAAAAGGCTGCTTTGTGGAATCAACCAGCCCTTCAGGCACTACCTTCCCGAACAACTTCGGAGGGTTCCTTGCAATTTTCTGCCATAAATGGGCCTGAATCCCACAATTTTCCCAGCAATTTCCTAGTCCTCTTACTCACCGCAGCCAGAAAATTGTTATCTCATCATCTTCATCAGATTCTTTCACACAGACATTAACATGTGGCGGGACAGAACAATCGCAAGCTTCAATCATCTTAATGTTTAGGCTGACAACTAGCAAATGATTCTTATTATCTTGTAGCCTCCCTGATCCTTTTCCAGACGCCTCTTCATTCACTCTATTAAAGGAAAAAGAAAAAGAGAGAGAGAACAAGGTCCGAACCAGAAAACTTGCATAATGCTCACTGGCATTGTCTCCAACTTTTCCATCTCAGAGCCCAAGACCGCTTTTCCCTCGTGTGCTGTGGGAGATACCCACGTGTCGCCTCTGTACAAGGCGAAGCTATCTGGGCCATGTTTGGGAGGGTTTTCTTCTGATGGACTTTCTCATTTATTTAGCCAATTTATTTGAAATCAGATACTGAACTGGGGTCAACTGATTGCCTGCATGCCTGTGCCTTGGTGTGTGAGCAGTATGAACACAGTCACAGGTTCCAGGTATTCAGACTCCTTGTACATCACTAGACAGTACGCAGGGACTATGCATGCGTGTGCCTGTGTGACTCTGCGTGGCATCAGGGGGCAAAAACCAGGCTCAAGTCACTCCTTTAGCTGTTCTGATCCAAAAGGGATTTGCAGGAGGCTGGGAAACTGTAATGATGCAAGGTGCTTCTTTCTTCCTTCGGGCAGTAGCTGCTTTGTTAAGCAAAGGGAGGGTTGAGAGATTTCAATTACTGATGGTCGTGAGGTCTGCTGATATTGACTGCTGTCTCGGCTATTGATCGAGAGTGCTAGCAAACTTCCTTTAACCTGCAATGCAGGGTTTTGAGAGGTGGCTGCACTCCCCTCGTCCCACTGAACTGCATACTCTGCAGTCTCATTGAAGTTGATGATGACTATGTGTCCTACGCTCACCACGGTCATTACTAACGAAGTTTTCCAATGCCACCAAAACACAGGTAGCAAAACACCAGCAAAATGCAGAAGGGAGGTCAGAGCTGCTTCAGCCAGATAGGGTCATTCATTCATACAAAACCAACGGAAAGGAACTTTACAGTCACCAAGGACAACCAGCTAACCAGGATCTCTGCAAGTAGCACCCTGACTAAAGCTGCTAGCACGCTCGTTGGGTTATACTGGGGAGTAACTGTTAGGATTATGCAGCCCAGGATCCATAGCTGTGGAAAAATCTGTCAAGAATTCCTGACATGGGAAAGATAGGAAGAAAGGTCAGTAAGTGATGAAAAGACCGGGAAGCTCCTCTGCTTTCTGCTGCCATGCAAAGTGGCCCCACTGTGGGTCTTGCTCCTCTTTGTGAATGTCATTTCAGTGATATAGTGAGACCATCAGAGCACCCACACTGCTTTATGACTTAGAGTGGAAACTAAGAGTTGTCTGCTTAGTTTACAGCAGAAATGTAGTTAACCTGAAGGAAGCTTGAGCTGTGAGGTGTTTAGTCCAGAAACACCTTTATGCAGAGCAAAAATTCACCCAAGTTGAGAAAGGAATGAGCAACCAAAGTCAATGTCTGGAAGGCAAAACCAGGCACATTGAGACCAGCCCTAGCTGCCTGCATAGTGCGTGCTGGAAGAGATGGCTACAATGGTCTCTCAGACCTATCAGTCTATAGAAACCTGTGGTTGTAGTAGCAGAGTCCACATTCTGACGCAGATGCTGCCAGCCTGAATAAAACGCAGTGTGTGCCTTCTCCATAAGCAAGAATTTATGTCCCTGCTTTCAGACTGTATTCTTCAGACCCTGCTACACTGGCATGGCATGGCATAGCATAGTGTCACCATCTCCTGTGGCTCATCTCTCCAAATACACTGTTACTTCCACTATTCCAGGAAAGTGATGAACAGAGAGGGTTAGTTTATCGAAGCCAATCTTTACTCACACCCTTGCAGACCTAGCCTGAGATACTGATGACCCAATGATATTTTAATGGCTTTTAAAACAATTGTTCTAGTGGGAGCTGATAGGTTCTCTTTTGTAATAGGAAGTGTTATGCTGTTGGGAAGAAATAATCACTGACTATTAACTCTGCACACTTGAATAAGAACCTGCCTACATAATTCAACCCTCTTTGGAAATGTAACTACAAGCCACGCCGTTTCTGCCCTCACTGATTGCCTTCCAGTGCAATTTCGAGAATACATGTAGTGAGTTTGCACATAAACACTTGCGTCGAGCAAACCGGTGCTCTGATTAGTAGTCAATCCAGGTTATTATCATACAATCGTTACTTGTTTGTTCTCTGTCACCTAGAGTTTTCATTTAAAACCAGAGAATCATTGTCACAGGAACTGCCTTTGCCTAGACAGCTTAAGGCTTAACAGTTGAGACAGATGAATGCACTTCATCTCCAGTAATGAAGATTTTGCAGAGCAATTTACTTTCTCTTATGCTTGATTAAACTTATTATGCCTTCACTGACACTTGTGCAACCCCATTACCCTTCGTAGTTCTACACAGGTATAACAGGTTGGACCTTGAACAGGAATTCATTCTGTGCTTTCTGCATAAGAACAAGTAGGACTCAGCCCTCTCTGATTTCCTAGCCCAGCAGGATGGACAGAAGTGAAAATGAGCTGCAGTGAAAGTGTACGTTTTCTTCTAATCACAGGGATGTGGCTAGATGCATGTAGTGGGAAGAGGTCTCTGCTGAACTGAGAGATGCTTTGCTATACCTGTAAAATCAGGAAGAGTGAATTATTCAAGAATGCTGAAGTAACTTCACAGAGTAACATGAAGAGTCAGTAAAATTGCTTCCAGTAGATTAAGGGGTGAACCAGTTGGTAACTGTGGTAGAAGGGTAGGTGCTACAGTAGTGGTTTAAACTGCAGGATTCATTAAGTATAAAAGAAGACATTTCAGGTGCTGTTTTATTACTGAAAGTAAAACAGAAACTAATAGAGAGCTATTTTCTTCTTTGCCCAGACACTTTCCATGGTAAATTCAGGTGCCAGCTGGAACAGAGGAGGTTCCCTATCAATCTCAGCAGGACCTTCTTCCCAGGGAGGGTCCTGGAGCACTGGACCAGGCTGCTCACGTTGTGCTCTGAGCTGTCTCCTGCCTCTGCCTGGCTCTCCTACTCACGTGAATGTGTATGTGTAGGCAACTAAAAATGTGAGGACGGTGCCACGAAAGTTTCCCCTAATAAGCATAGGTGGTTTTGTCTGCATGTGTGTGATTTCTATGTGTGTGAGCATAGAGGAGTAGGGTTTAGACAGGCGATTCTTTTCATTCATACAAGACTGCATGACCAAACCTGGGCCTGCAAAACCTGGGCTACTGCAGAAGTCTTCCCTTATGTCAGTAGTGCAGATAGAGGTTTGATTCTGTTGGCCTAAATACACAGCAACAAGAGTCAAGTGTGGAGTGTTCCTGTGTATCTCATCCTCACTGCAAAGCCTTTCCCAGTCCTGCCTGTTTCTGCAGCTAAGCCCCTCACTGAGGCAAGCTGTAGCTACCCAGCATGATTTCCATCATGAGGAAAGGTTCAGGCAGACCCTTAGCAAGTCCCACCTTTGCCAAACCTCACTTTAGAGCTGCAGCTCTGGACTCGGAAGCCATCGTTGCTTTGGTGATCTATTCTTTTTTCCACTCCTTGCGGGCTCCCTACCTTTTCAAGATGCTTATTCTTCCACTTAGGCCTGGAAAGTTCTCGTGGAGCATTTTTTTCTCCTTGCCTGGCACACAGATTCCAGATAGCTTTAGCAGGTTTGACATGGAGACATTCCAGGCTGTCTCCAAAATCAAATCCCTGAGTTCCTTAGTTCAGTCGGCCTTCCTAAATAGTTACTTTGGGCTGCATCCAAACTCAGCAGCTTGCACACCTGGCACAGTGCCTGCAGCCCCAGTTGCTTGATCACCAGACAGGGCACAGTGTCAGAGCAAGGTCCTTCTCCCTCCTCACTCATGCCCAAGGTTTCCTTCTCATCCAAATCGAAGTTTAGCCAAGGGTGGGGAGCAGATGTGTGCCAAGGGGTTGCCCTCGTACACTTGGGAGGTGGCCAAAGCCTCTTTCCAGATTCAGGAGCACACAAGTACTCCCAGCTGTCATTAGCTTACACAGAGCTCTGTCTTTCCGGAATTAGGAGCTGTAATGGTTTGTCAGGGCATCCTTCTTTTGCTTTGTCGAAACCAAGTCAGACGCCTGAGATGTGTAGACAGCACAACTCGTAGAATCATTAGGGACTGGAAGGGACCTTGAAATGACCCAGCAGCTGACACTTACGAGGTCCCCTTGAGAGCACTGTGTGCAGTTCTGGGCAGTCACACTAAGCAAGAGACATTCTAGTAGAAACACCCAGAAGTGGCTCACAGGACAATCAGGAAAGCAGAGAAATAGCCCTGTCAAAAGAGCTGGAAGCTTTGCCTGCTTACCCCAGCAAAGCAGAGTTTGGGGCAAGAGCGGTTGCCATGTGTGAAGGTGCTAGAGAAGCAAGCAGCAGAGAAGACGCTCTTCAAACCAAACGGCATCACTGGCAGGGGAACTAATGGCTATGGACTAGCTAAGGCTAGCTATTAATAGCTTCAGGATGGGAATTAAACTGTGCCTGACCGCTAGAGAACTGAGCCAGAAAACACAGTCTGAGGGGTAGAGGAAAGAAAACACAGAGCTGTTTGTGAGAGGCAGGTGGATATCTCATGAGACGGTGGTACGTGGTGACTCCCAGGATAAAGGGAAGGGTCGAGGAGCTGTGGTGTGTGTTCCTCACTCCCAGGCATTGCTTGTTTTAAAGGAGGAGTCTTGCTCTAGCTGAGACGGGAAGTTTGGTGTACCTAAAGATTGAACGGGGGCAGGAGACCCTCAGTGCTGATACAAAAGGGATGTGAAAGAGCCAGCAGGAGAAATCCCGTGTTACAGAGAAACTTCCCGGGCCTCTGGTGCCCTTCAGCAATGGAGAGTGCAGCTACAGTGTTACCAGCCCCTTGGCAAGTGCTGTGGCTTGCAAGCGACCTGTACTGCTACTCAGTGTCTTTGCTCGCTCTGCTCTCCTTGGTCAGCCAGTTGTTGGAGCAGTGCAAGTATCAGTCTGGGGGAGCATAAACAAAGTGGCTACTGTGTCACTGAATGCTCTCCTAACAGACCCGACCTGCATTAACAGGGAGCTAAGCGCTATTGGCCTCAAATACATTGAACCAGAATTGTTCACACTTGGAGGAAAGCAGAGGAAGAAGAATCAAAATAATTAAGCTTTATAATTTCTGTTTGGCTTTAATGAATTAAAGTTGAGAAATAAAATCCCTAGGGCCTCTGAAATTGTTGTGAGGATGATGAAGTGTTGCAGGTGACTAACATCACAACTGTCCTCTGGCTTTTTGGCTGTAGACTGTGAGGCAAATTGGCTTCCAGCCAGCGGTATCTTTGTATGACTGCAGCCTCCGAGTGCTTGCACAACCCCCCCTTCAAATGGCACTCTGAAGGTTCCAGTTGAACCACAATTTATTGTGCAGGCAGCCTTTTTTTTTGTCTTTTCCTTGACTCCCTCCCTGGCAGCTCTTGGAAGTAGTTCGAGTCTTCTTTCCACCTTACAAAGCACACGGGCACGAACACCGCATACCGCATGTTCCTTCACCACGCATGCGGGGGGCAGGTACCTTTCTGGTCAGAAAACCTGGAATATTTGCAAGGGGGAAAAAATGCCAGTGTATTAATGACCCCTCTGCTGCCACTCTCTCTCATGTAGCTGTCACCCCACCCCTGCCTTGGCTCCTAATAGTCCATTGACCCAGCTGATAAATTCACAAACTTTGGCAGAGGTGGAACTCAATAATTAAAAAGTATGTTATCTCTGCCAGCTCGTTACAGCCAAGGGTGAGCCGAAAGCCAGCTTTCCCTAATCCCATCAACCCAGTCTGTAGGAAGGGTCAGGGGTCAGTAACTGCTTCTAAAAACACTGTTCAATTGAATCCAAACAAGCTCTTACCTACTAAGCAGCTGCTCCCAAACAATTCTGAATCTCTCCTCATTACCAATTGTTAGGGACTCCAGTAGCAAGAAAAGCCCGGGTTTGAATAGGGCTGCTCTGTGCCCGAAGGCTCCATCTGATAGGCTAAGGCCTAAGGTCAGCACATTCTTTACCTTTTTTGGGGGGGTTCCCCCTCCTAGCACAAAGAGAGAACAGGAGGAACCAGCCACCACGGGCTGGCACATCTGCTGGCTCTGCAGGAAGCAAGGTGTTGATTTTCCAAACACAGTGCTGGTGCTCACCAAGGGCTTCTAGAGACACCAGCGTGTGCAGGAGTGGGAAGGGCGGACTCTGGTTTCAGAGTCTGACAGAACAAACCATGACTGTGTCAGGAGAAGGAGCTCTCGAATGCCATGTGAGGGTAATGCCACTCAAACATTTTCATCCCTACTGAAGATGAGAGTAAGGTTGAGTCCCGTGGTCAGATCTGGACTGCTGATTGCAGAAGAGCTGCTGTCCCAGGAGCCAGAGCTCACGGACTTCTTTGTGTAGCTCTGCCATGCCGTGTAACTGGCGAGTTAGAAAGGGCTTTGGAAGGAGTAGGTGGAAATGTTGGGTACCTGGACATTAACCTGCTGTGGCAGGGGGGGGGGACTGGATGATCTTAAGAGGTCCCTTCCAATCCCTGATGATTCTATGATTTACAAAGGGCAGAGTTTTGTTTGCAGTGTCGATGAATGCCACGCAGGAAAGCAGACCCGAGTCCTGATCTGAGCACACGCACAGGTATCCCCGCACTCTGTCAAAGTACAGGTCTCCCCTTATGGGAAATGCAAAACTCCTCCACCTGTTACTACAACAGTGAAGCTGTGGTTTCTCCAAGTACCTCCAGAGCTGAAAACTGGGGTGCTTGTGGAAGTCTTACTGGTTTCAATGGGGTCAGAATCAAATGCTCTCTGAGCACTTTTGTTTGTCTTTTAAATGTGGTTGTTGGGTTTGAAATCTTTGTAGAGACCCATGAAAAACTATTGCCAGCACCAAACCACTAGGACAACCCAGTCCTGACACCCACCTGGTGGAAGTCTCTTCATACCAGTGACTCAGAGACTGAGGATGTGGTCCCAGATTCCAGAGATTTTCAGTCCCCTCCTCTTGTTCTGAGGTCAGTAGCTTTCGCAAGCTTGATTCATGGAGCTTTCCCTAAGCTTGGCCAGCTATCCTGCCCTGGAAAGTGAAGGTTGCAGCAAGACAAAAATGAAGAAAGCTTTTCTAGCTCAGGTGTAGGATTTTATTACAGTCACGCATGCGGGAGCCTACGTGCTTTACCCCACCGTGAAACTGCCTCCTCGGTTGGTATCACAGCTCCGGAAGCTGTGAGGATCGTGTTCCTCTCTCTGTGCTGTTCCGTGTTTTGCCTTCTGATGTGAAGACAAGTTTTTAATGGGAGTAGCTGATTTTCATCATCCTCATCGTTGCATCAGTATATCAATTTGATGTACTGACAACTAAATATGCCACCGAACTACAGCTTTCATCTGACTTGAAGTCTTAAGGACATAAAAACTCCGTTATAGAAAGTTACACAAATTATCTGATAGCCAGAGGCGGTAGTCACATGCAGTATGTAAGAGTACTGTCCTGGATTTAGGGCCAAAGGCAGAACCCTCACAGGGCAGATTCTCATTATATGGGGATAATAAAGCTAATAATTTAATCATCAAAACCTGAAGCTGAAGATTAGATTCACTGAGCTCCAGTAGCTATGGCTATGCACTACTGGCTTGCCTGTCGCTGCACTTTGAAATTCCTCCAGACTCCGCAGAACTCTTTCCATGGTTTCATTCTGAGGGACTCATTAGAGGCTATTTTTTGAAGGGCTTTGCATGTTGTCTTTTTCATATTCTCACTCAAGAGCAGAGATGAGAGTGATGCCAAGGTCTGAGCTTCCCTCTATGCTGTTCTATCGCTGTCCAGTCTCCCTGGCTGACTCCCCTCTGACTCCCTGGCGATACACTCATTATCCACTTTGGCAGGCAGGCATTGGGCTATTCCTTCAGAAATTAAATTGCCCGGTGGACTCTGCTTGCAGAACAAGAACACCATCATGTTCAACCACACGACCACACAGTTCACTTTGAAAGAATCTGTGCTGGCAGCCAGTCTTTGTGGAGCAAGTTGATAGTCTCAGTGCATCTCTCCAGGGCGGGCATTTCAATAGGCAAAATGCCATCCAAAGCTGACGGGCTTCTGAGGCACAAGATTAGGGGCCTGGGAATATCCTCTCCCCCTGCCAGGAGAGACACTGTGGAGCTGCAGCCTGCTTCTGCTCCCCACTTGGTTACCTGCTCTTATGTAGAGTGATGGAGAATGTGTTCAGCTTCAGCCTGTCAGAGGCAATTCCTGCAGCAACACTGCCTTTACGAGCTGCTTCCTGCTGGCATTCCCCTCCAAGGCTGAGACTGGGAAGCATGCAGACTTGGACATGCATGGGTGGCTGGGCAGCCTACTAGCAACTTCTGCACCACCACTAATTTTGCTGGTGAGCACGGAAGTGACTGCGAGCGGATAATTCATGGAATTCTTTTCGACAAACAATTCATCTTGGGATTTATTTCCTTTCTTTTCTTGTCTTGTCTTTTCTTTCCTTTCTCTTTTAAACACTTTTTTAGATTCCCCCCTGGGTTTTAGCTGTGACTGTGCTCCCTGTCCTTAATTGGCTCCCTGGAATGCTTAGCCAAGTTATGCTTTCTAGCACAAATTCTAGTGCAAACCCAAAGCAACACCAGTGGGTGCACGGGCAGAGAGCCAGGCTTCTACCAGGACAACCGAGCAGACGGTTTGGTTCCAGGATTGTGGTGTACTGCTTTGCTGTTGGTAGGAGAGTCCTGCCCGAAATAGAAGTCTAAGCTTTCAGGGAGAATTTCTTCACACATCCATGTACTAGCAAGTCTAGTCAGTTAAAAAAGAGAAAAGCAAGAATACTCCTACCCCACTTTATTCTCCTGACTCTGTTAATCTCTTTTCTCTGAATGTGTCTCTTTGTTCGATTCCAGCCCTAAATAACAGCAACTTGCTAACAGCATGGGCTTGATTTAAAACTAACAAAGACAGTCCGAGACCCCCTGAAAAAGGGTTAACAACAGACCGAGCACTAAAGTATCTCCTGCAAAAATAAGGCTTTAAATCATTTTATGTTTAAGAGAATTTCTTTGCACCCTTCCCCCTTTCAGAGAAAAAAAAGTGAGACCATCTTAACTGTAAGAGCGAGTTTATTCAGGTGGTTTGAATCAGACAGGGCTCACTGATGCAAACTATAGCCTCAGAAAGCACAGCAGGCTCTGAGCCTCACAGGGCTGCTCCACCAAAAGAAGCAAAACAAAACCCAGAGAAGAACAGGCCTCCAGTAATCTCCTTGCCCTGGCTAGAAAACAGGGGTGAAGGAAAGCTGCCCTCTCATTATGATGTTGGTCTCAAGGTTAGAATGAGACCCTTAGGGTAAGCAGCTGTCAATTAGAGATAACTCCGACCAATGCTGTCTGAAATCTTGGACTTATCTCCTAGCAACTCCCCTCCTTTCAGGGCAGCAGCCCTCCACTCTGCCTTCAGCTCAAGAGTCATCCTGAAGACAGCAAAATAACCTTTTCAATTTGGGCAGATGCATAAAAAATGCAGCTGGCAGAGCCGGCCCGGAGCCTGCCCGGCATTTGGCTGAGGCAGGGCTTTAATCTGGGGGGATCGCTAGTTGCTGGAGTTCCCACACTGCTGATGTGGAGGAGGGATTCTGCTGAGAAAGCGTTTTCAGATAAAACCTGCGAATTTAGTGGGCTTTAGGCACACGATCGTTGCTCAGAGAGACAGAGGGCTGTCGTGTTTGGGCATCTGCTGGAGCATCTTCCCTTCACACTGCCCTTCATACCAGGAGGGATTTGCCAAAAGTTGAGAACTAGGACTGGCCATGGTTACAGCAGCAGCTCCGGGGTCCTCTGTGCAGTGTGGCAGGGGGCACAGAGCACCAAGAAGCATAAATCCAGTGAAGCAAAGCACGGGGTCACGCACCGCTTGTGTGGGAGGCCCGACGGGCTCAGACGGGGAAGTTTAAGGTGCTAAAAGCCACCTCTGCATCTCCCCTTTCAGGCTTTGCAATCACTTTAAACACTTTCGGGTCCACAGCAATTCCTGTTCCTAACCTCGTGGAGGGGTCTGAAAGAAGAGGGAGAGGGGGACCGCAGAGAGGAGGAGCACGGAAAAAGAGAATGGGTGCCTGAAGAAAAAGAGGGGTGGGGGCAGGGAAGGAGCTCATCTTTGATTCGGTTGGGGTCCGTGGCCACAGAGATCACTCAGAAATCTTGGACAAATGGCAGAAGCAGAACGTGAGCTCAGTGAGGGGCCTAACGCAGGCACTTGTCCTGTAATCAAAGATTCAGCTCAACGTGAGTCCTTTGTGAGACAGCAGCATCACTCTCCACCCAGGCTAACCTCTGAATGCAGAGCCGCTCTCTCAGGCGAGGCGGCAGGATGAGCCTCACAGTTCTTTGTCTTCTCTGGGCAATATGGATTTATTTGCTTTTTTCCCCACTGCTCTTTCACTTCTCTTCTCAGGAAAACATTTGTCAGTGTGCCTGTAGTGAGCCAGAGGATGGCTCACAGCACTGGAGACACTCTCAGGGCGAGCAGAGAAGCAGATGGGCTGACACGGAGCAAGGGCAGCTCCAGCCTGCACGCGGTGAGAGTGCAGACAAATGGCTGCCAGCTCCACCATGGGCGTCTTCCTCTGCGGAAGCACAATCCCCCCTTCCTCAGGCTTCAGCATCCCCGCGCAGATGAGAGGCACAGGGATTCCTCTTCCTGCCGTGTGAAGCTATTTGGCAGTAGAATGTGTCAGTCTTTTGAAATAGGTTTTCTAATGTGTTCCACCGATCCCTGAAAGCGGGTCAGAGAATTTCAGTCAGGGTGAACAGGCTTTTTCCACAGGACTGCATTCAAAGCCCTCCCTTTTCTTCGCTGGCAGCAGTGTTGCTGTACGTACAGGTTTAATGCCACTATAGAACCAAATTTGAACTGAAAGAGAAAGCACAACAGGGCGTTTGTCTGCTTCCTGATATCCTTACCCTGTCTGAGCTTTACCTGACGTGATGGGTGTCATCTGTGTGCTTCAGAGCTTGGCTCTTGAGGACTGGGAGCAGTGTGGGGAAAGTAAGTCTGAGTTGCAATCCTTACAGATTTTCACAGCAAGAATACAAAGGAATTCAATTCAAGGACGGCCACGCAGAAAGTGAACGTAAAGCTAAGCATCCCCGTGGACCGTGACGTGATCGCGGGGTTACAGCAGCGTAAAGCAGCAGGGCACTGTGGCAGGGAGGCAGGGCCCAGGTTCTTAGGGATCCCATCAATTCTCCTCTCTTCATTAGCTCAACGCTTATCTCTACAGAGAGCCGCCTGCTACCTCTGCCGGTGCTGAAGGTATTTGTGAAAAGGCAGCCCAGAAAGGGGCTCCAGCTTACATTCCTCGCTGATATCACAGGGAGTCCTGGAAGCACAGGGCTAGCTGTTTCAGCTTCAGACGTGCTTATTTTAGACAGAGAACTCACGAGGAATCAGCAGCAGTGGCAAAACTGTTATGTTAGCACACAAAGTAAAGTGGAAAACAGTGCCTTCTACCTGGGGACAACGAGGAAAGGAAAGCCGGGCTTTCAGATACCGCCCTGGTCTGTTACAAAGGTAAAGGTGGAAAGCACTGCTGGGAAGGTGATCCTGTGTTCATTTTCCTCAAAGGGCATTTGTGCTCTCTGAGTGACACAGAGCGTCCTCCTTCTGCTCGAGCCTGCAAGGCGCTGTGGCCGATCCCCTGTGTGCTGGCTGTGTGCCTGTGTCTGCGTGTATGTGGTGGCTGTGCAGCCTCCAGGTGCACTGCAGCTCCACATCTGGGGAGGCTGAACTGGAGCCCCCTCTGTACGGTCGTGCATGCCTTTGCATCCACCTATCTTTCCGTGTCCAGTGTCGTCGAAGCACTGAGCAGGGTCAGTTGCAGAGTTTCAAGCTTTACCTCAGGGTTGTTGTTAGTGTTGGTGTTGAGCGTTTGCCCGCACGTTGCAAGGTAGACGCCTCCAGAGCGAGCAAACACAAATCCCCAGTGGCTTCTTTCCTCCTCCTGAGGCAGCCATGTGGTTTCAATCCCACATCCTCCGCTTGTGACATTCGGTTGGATTGCGAGAGCTTTGCCTTTGCAGGCTAGGCCTGGCTTTAATTCTCGTCCTGCCGTAATCACTGCCATACCCCTACTTGCTGGGGAGCAAAACC
The DNA here is from genome assembly GCA_013397515.1 of Upupa epops. NCBI lineage: Eukaryota > Metazoa > Chordata > Aves > Bucerotiformes > Upupidae > Upupa > Upupa epops. Next base: position 127,207 of record VZRI01009310.1, on the reverse strand, counting down.
AGGGGGAGCGCCGCGGGCTCAGCGGCCTCCCAGGCTGCCCTGGGCTCTGCCATGAGAGCTTCCAGGGGGATGCAGCACTCCGCCCCTCTTCAGGGCCGAGTAAGAATGCGCGTAAGTGCTTTGTGCTTCCAAAACATGCCTAAACGCTCTGTCGGATTGGCAACTAATTAAACGGCTGGAAGTTCAAACTTCAGACCTTGGCGTAAGGAGTGCGTGAATTTTCCCACAGGAAGGAGTAGCCTGCGTGGAAAATACGGCCAGAGAGGTTTTGCTCGGGCTCTGCTTTTAGGGGCTTTATGTTTAGGGTAGAATTCACTGACAGGTCCTCTCCTTTAACGATCTGCCTTTTGAAAGCCAAATCAGAGCCAAACAACAATTTGCAATTCAATGGGATGGAGCTGGTGGTTGAGGGTCGGGGGCTGGCTCTGCTCTCCAGAAACGCTACTGGATTTGGGGCCGTTCTCTTTGCTCCGGTGTTAATTTTTATATTTTTATCCGCGAGCTTCCCAGCAGGTTGGCAGCGCTCCAGAATAACAGCTGGAAACAAGAAGGAGCGGCATAGCGTATCATAGAAATTCAAATGAGGACGAGGATATCCATTTCCGAGGGCTGTGATTATCGCTCATTCCAACAAATTATAAAGGAGGGATTGTTTTTTAGATTTCAGATGTCTTCAGCCCCCCATTAGATACCTTCCTAATAGACAGCTACAAGCAATTACCGTGACATACTATCTGCGGCTCGAAATGCAGGCAGAGATAAAGCGGTACCTGCTGGCCTTCAGAGCTCGAAGCGTCGGAAAGGAAACCCAGGAATCCCGGGCATAATTCCGTTTGGGATAGGTGCGGGAAGAGGCCCTGCATTTCGTGGCCTGCAGAGCGAGTGCTCCAGCACACGGGTTTGTTTGGGGGATTTTTGTCGGTTGTGTCCAAGAAACCAGGCACATAAGGTCAGAGGGACTGTCTGTTGCCATCAAACCCGCCGGCACCATTGACTTATTTGCAAACAATTTCATGCGTTTCTGTCTGGGTCTACCTTCCTGCATGCACCAGAGCTGCCCTGATTCAGCCGCTCCTGAATGAGGCTGTGCAGCAAATAAAGGAACAATTATCTAGTCCAAACATATTTGCATTCTTAATCTGGTGCACACATTCAGGCAAGCGGCAATTTGCATGTGGACTGCGAGCCAAGTTCAGCTCTGACAGTAGCAGGCGTACAGGAACAGGCGTCACTTCAGTCAAGGCAGGCAAGCAGCAGGCTTTTAGGAGGGGCAGGAATAGGTGCTGCCTACTTGCTGCATGCCCGTGCTCCAGTACAGTGCAGAGTGCAGTACACTTGCTCGAGACGTCACGTTTTCCCTACGTGGACCACAGATCATGAGAACTAAACCAAGGCTCCGCTGCAATTCAGCTGGACACTTATGGTGGCAAGCTGCAGAGCCTGCTCGTGTAGCTAGGTCTTGGTGTGAATAGTAAGCGCGCCCTTGAATGTTTTTCTCTCAGGGAGGCAGGGATTAGCTGAGAAACAGCATGCCAGGATGCCCCTGGCCACCTCCACAGCATCCTTGTCAGCTCAGTCACAAGCAGAATGAATGATGCCCAAACCCTTGGTATCTTTTGAGGGCTCAGTGTCCTCTATGAATATTCGAATGCCCCAGCGCTGTGCAGATGGCTGCTGGGTCTTGCTGTGTTTCAGCCAACGCTGCAAGGATTCTGCAGCAATTAGCTGTTCATGCCTCTGCTTCCCTGCACTGTGCCTTCCCTTTCATGTGGCAGAGCCTGCAAGCTTTCCATTAGAGCTTCCTGGTTCTAAGAGATGTTTGTGAGGTGCCAATTTGTGCCGAGATGCTTGGGTTTGTTTTAGGGCTGAGGGGTCTTTGCACTTCTTTCTTCTCGGAAAACAGTCTAATCTGGAAAAAATCAATACACTCTGCTTTGCAGAAAGGAAAAGCCACCCCTGGCTCTCCAGGCGTGGGTGGCACGGGTGCCTCTCGGCAGCAGACCGCTCCTAAAGTAAGAGCGCTTAACGTGCGGGTCCTGCCAACTTCTCGGACACCGGTTCGTGACACCGGCAGCTCCTCCAGGCAGTTTTGTGCTCCCGTGTTCTCATCCCCTTTGTCCTGGGGTTTGCCCCTTGCTCACATGAAGCGGTGGCTGATCTCTCCTTCTGCTGGTACCAGCTCGGGATGCTGCACTTCACGAGAAGGTAGCCTTAGCTGCCTTTGGAAGAAGGGAATGCCTCTTGAAAGGAGTTTCCAGTGAGCACTGCCCACCGCCAAGTGGCTGTCAAAATTAACAGGGAAGACATAACTGATTCCTTGGGAATGACAGCCGAAGCCCAGCTGACCCTTTCCCAACCTGCTTCTGACACCTTCCAATGCTTCGAGAAACGCGGGGCTGATCTTTTAATCCCCTCCTCCTGTTTTTAACGGCAGAGCGACCTACCCAGGCACCGAGGCAGCCCCAGCCTCTCGCAGGGCTTCTGCAGCCAGGCGTGATCTATCATCCCTCCATTCACCTAGTACCAAGGGTTCTGTGTTCCTATTTTTCTTACGGAGTCACCAAGCCAATGAATCATCAAAGGGAGCTGTCACTCCACCGCACATCACCCGCACTTTGAACTGGGAGAGCAGTTGAGCATTTTGGAGTTTTATTTATTAAGGTCAAGCCCGGGTTTCGGTTCACAATGCAGGGAGGGGAGCGGCGAGGGGAGCCGAGGATGGCTGCTGACTCAAGAAACCTGCTGGGACTTTGTGGCCTACTGCTAGGCAACAGCCCATCCCCGCCACAGCAAACATGCAACCGCAAGAGCAGTGACCTCACCCCCAATCAGCTATTTGATATGCAGGTCGGACTGCAGTCCTCCTCAATAGCACAATGCAGCGCAGGCAGCAGGTGCAGCAGAAAGGGCTGCCTGGCCTTCCCGCCGCCTCAGAGGCAGCACCGCTCTGTGCTCCCTCGCTCGCTCGCCACCCTCCTTTGCAGTTCCCGGAGCGCTATTGCCTTCATTCCTCATTCAGACCTCTCACTTAAAGCAAACGTGGCTGTGCCTTTCTTGTCCTCTCTGCACCCAGTCTCAGGCCGGGAGCAGACCAGGCGGGGTTGAGATGCTGCTCCAGAGTGGAGCCTCTGAACGCGCAGCCTGAACAAACTAGGGGGAAGGACTGGAGCGTGATTTCCGAGGGGGCTTTTCTTTCTCACAGGAAAATGATTACCCAAGTGTGGCTGCTCGGGGGCTCCTTTTCACAATGGAGCTCCCTTTGTGCAGAGAGCAGCGCACACAGAAGGCAGCCCTCCTCTCCCTCTGTGTGTGTGTGCACGCTCAGCTTTCAGCGCATGGGAAGCGCGGGCTGCACCGCACGGCAAGAGGACGACCCGCGGAGTTCAGGGTAGCTTTGTAACAGACAACTCACCCCTCCGCAAGGGAATTACAGACCTTTGCAGCTGGGTGTTTAATAGAGTAAAGGGCTGCTACTCCGGACTAGGAGACAGCCCTGAGCCTCTTAGTGGGCCTCAAAGAGCAGTAAAACACGGTGTAATCTGATTTGTATTGTCTGTGGTTGCAGGTTATGTCCTGAAAGCTGTAAGCTATCGCAGCTTCGGAGCTATGCTGCTGCTGCTGGTGCCGGACAGGAGGGCTGTTTGTTCCAGCCCTGCGCCCCGTGAGATAGCAAATCTGAACTCCGTCTGAAAGCACTCAATAAAAAAGGAGCTAAAGAAGCAGCAAGCCAAGAGAGACGAAGACACGAGACACGAGCAACAAAACAAAGGTACAGTGTGGTGCCTGGTCCCTCTGAGTGTCTGCCTTGTGCTTGCGGGGGACAGAGCCGATCGCCCCCGGAACACCCCACGGAGGGTCCTGAAGGAAGCCCTGGGCTGGTGGTTACTGCCTTATGAAAAATGCGACATTCACACAGTGGGCTCTGGTTCCCCGGGGTTCTACAGAAAGATACTGGTGTCGATGAACCGTAAGAGGATCCTTAAGAGGATTTTGGTTGGAAAATGCCTTCTGAGTAGTAAAGCACTGATTGCTAGAGCCAAGCTCACAGCACAGCATCCTCCTCCTGAGAGCTGTGGCAGTGGTTAGGAGGTTTTGGTGTGAAATCCTGACATTTCCTGCTCAGGCAGTACTGTTTTCTTCACTTGCATCCGGTTGTAATGCTTTCCCTTTGCTCAAGCTTTAGCTGCGGAGGGGATCTGTGCATCAAACATGCTCAAGGCCATCAGTTATTGGCCGGATAACTCAGCTTCTGTGTGAGCCACTCGCTGCTGGTATGAGGCCGGGATCTGGCTGGTCACGTACTGTTCATCACTTCTGACCTCTTTCTGTGCAGCTTTTGCTTTGAGTTCAGAATGCAGACCGAGCTCACATTTCCAAACACTTGCTTAAAGCTGCCTGACCTGTGAATCGTTGTGGACCGCAAGCTCCACCTGCCAGGATGCTCGCGGCAAACGAACGCTAATTACAAGGGTGCAACAGCGCCCAAAGGAGATCTGTCTGGGGACTCACGTGAATGTTGATGATGCAATTGTGGCACCGTCTCGTTTCTTTCGGGCAGGCTTTGCTGTCAGAACACATTGTAGGTGTCTGGCTTTTGAGCCGAGGCCTCAGGATTCCCAAGGTGGTGTCTCCAGGATTGTGGTCAGGACAGAGCCAAAGTGCTGCCAGCCTCCCCATTTGTCCTCTGCCTGGTGGAGAGCAAAGCTGGCAGTTCAGAACACTCTGGGGTTTGATACCAGAGGGTGTGAACAGGCCTCTGAAGGCTGGATGGGCCCAGAAAAGGACCTAAGCCTGTCCTGCTGCTGTAACGCATGTGAGCAGTGGGTGAGGGAAGCAGACGGTGGGAGCGTCCCACCTGTGTGGGGGTGCTGTGCTGGTGTGCTTCCGCAGGGTGTCACAGCGGAGCGCTCGCTTTCTTGTTGCTCTGAGGACAACTGATGCTGCTCAGCCAGGAGAGTGGGGGCCATTTCAGGGGTCGGAGCTCAGTGGCTCAAGGCAAATTTATTAGGCTGAGGTCATAACTGAAAATTGCTGGAAGTCTGTGTCCTCAAAGCAGGTTCCCCCAGACTCCACAACCTGGCCAGTCTACAGGTGCTTTCAGGTCCTTAACAGGTTTCCTTTTCAACATCTCAGGCTGGTGGCTGGCTGGTTCCTTTAATATATGTTAGGTTTAGAGAGTATTTGCTTTCAGGAGGATTAATCTCCATAGCTCACTGGTACCCACACCAGCAGAGCAGGGCTGGGGAGCCAGGACCTTGGCCATGTGCTGACACATCCGTGACCTCAGACCATATCCCAGAAACCTTCCTCTCCCAGCTGTGGCTCAGCTCACCAAAAGCTGCTCCACAGAGAGCATCCTATGTGTGGCACGAGTGAAAGGGTACTACTGACTCCTGCACCGCTAAGGACAGATCATAGCACGGGGCGATTCCCAGCTCAAGGCTGGTTTTTATCTGAGTGATGGAAATTAGAAATCTTTCTGCTGCTATAAACACGGGACACTCTGCCTCTGGGTTTGATAGCGAATTTAAGTGTCAAGAAGCTAAAGCAGAGTTTTGGTGAAGAGCAGCGTGTGGCCTGGAGCTGGAGAGTGGGGGGAACAGCTGCAGGGCATTCCTTATCTGCAGGACCCAGTGCCAAAGGATGATCCAGAGCATTTCCATGTGAGATTTCTGTGAGGCTTTAAATAAAGCGACCGATTGAGTGCACAGAGTTCAAAAGCCATTGGTACGAAAGTGGTTCGGGATGAGCAAGGGATGCTTGGACATGCTGCCTGGCAATAGCAATGCCGAGAGAGCTATTTCTGAGCCTGCTCAGAGGACTCTGCTCAGATCTCTTGCAGAGCGTAGGCTTCCCTGGTCTGTGACAAGGCAAGGCGCATTCTCCCTGTTGTGGCTGACAGCATACAAGTGGCGTGGCTACTGCTGTCCTTGGTGCGGGGCCCTGCAGGGGCAGCATCTACTTATGTGGAGCTGCTGCTGGGACAGTGTGAAACGGTGAGATTGTTCCTGCCGTGCCAAAATGTGACCGGGGAGCATGCTGGAGCCTTGCAAGGCTTCAGTCAGAGCAGGAGAGCTTGGTGGAAGGTGGGCAACAGAACCCACAGTGGTAAGGTTGCCTGTACTGAATGCATCCCACTAGAGAAAAATGCAAGGAGAGCCTTGCTCTTGCAAGAATTTGATACCCTGAGCAAGGCTGCTACAGAGTTAACTCCTTCATGGCAGGTACCTCGAGAGTAACAGAAGCAGGGTGCCATTGCACAGCGCAGACTGCCATGCATTACAGACAGGCAACACCATGAGGTCCAGGAAGGGATCAGCAGTTCTAACATAAAAGCCTTTGCTTCTGCGCTGGCATTTTTGAAGAGAGGTGCCAGCGAAGCGATCGTGGCAGGCCAGTGGCACTGAAAGAGTTATTGCAAACCAGAGGATAAGATGTCAATGGTGCCTGATGCAGAGAAATGTGCTGCGTTAGCAGATATGTGCTGCTGATCTGGTAGCAGCTAGCCCTCTCCCCTCAACGACCTGGTATTTCTGGGTTTGGGTAACCAGCTCCACAGGAGGCCTTCCTCCATACTTTGAACCAAACTGCGGCATTTGGCTCCTGGCCAGCAGAAGGAAGCAAGCACAGCTACTGGCCTTCAGGATGAGTTTTGGAAGGGGTGGCACCTGAGCTGGTGAACATGGAAATACAGCACACGGGCTCCACCAGGCACCTGCAGGATTAGCACCAAGGTAGCCCTTCTACACACTACTCAAGGCCACCAGAGCAGACAGTGCACTTGGGAAAGCAATAATTTCTGTGTGCTTTCAAGGTGAGCAGTGTGAGTATGTGAGGCCGAGGGCTGTTTTGCACTGTGCCTGTGGGAGTCTGTGCGGAAAACCAGCAGTGTTCCTTCTTTCCATCAGAAAACCAGCAGTGTTCCCTGTTCCCACCAGAACACCAGCAGTGTTTCCCATTTCCCCCAAGCTCAGGCTCCCCAGGCTGCTCTCCCACAGAGTAGATACCCTGCTACTGCAGGATCCTTTAGCACAAAAGCTCAGGAGGCTGCAGCCAGCATGAGCTTGTTTCCACAGCCACTGGGTCGCTGGCAGAGAGGCAGAAGTCTCCAGCCCAACCCTGCACAAGCCACAGCCAAATTTTTGCCGGTTACTTGCAATGAGATTTGGCAGTCAGGTGTGAGTAGGGAGTAGGAGTCACTGGGCTGTAACTGCCTTGCACCATGCCCTGCACTCATCCAGTGACGCTCTGCTTGTGGCACCATCACATCTAATTCTTAAATGGGAAGGTCGCTGCAAGGTTCCGTCTCTGTGGGACATGATTTGCTCCTCTTGCAATAGTGCTTGCAAGTACTGGCAAACCATGCTGGCAACTACCAGGTTTGCACCAGCAAGAGCCTTCCCCAAGTGAGTGAGGGCTGCTACAGGGGCATCTTTCTCTACACTGCTGGTTGAGCCAGTCATTCCCTGAAAAGCGGGGGAGCGGCTTTGCTTTCACTTCATTCTCACACAAAACTCTCGCAAGAATAAACCGGATTTAATCTGTGGCCGAACAACAAGGTTGGACTCAACAATCTGAAAAATCTCTTCCAAGCAAAGACAGCCTGTGACTCTGTGAAGTGCAGACAACAGTTCCAACATTTGCTTCCAGGCCTGAGAATACCTGCGTTTCTTTCAGTCACGCTCTGCCTGCAGATTGCGCTGCCCTTTTGTTCATCTCCTTCTTTCCAGACAGCCCCTTAGTGTAACACTTCAGCCGAGGAAACTCTCTCTGCCTTTGCTTTCCTGCTTGGGGTGTATTTAAATGATCGCTGCATCGTAACAAGCCGAATTGCATCCCCACCAGCTGTCCCTCAGACCAAACCTTCAAGGAGATGCTAAACAACAGCTGTAACAGCAGCGAGCTCCAAAGGCGCGAGAGGGCACAAATCCTTGCTGGTCCATAGCCAGGCACTTTCACGCTGACTGGCAGGACAGCCCGTGTGGAGCCTGTACAGGCAGAGCTTGGCAAAGAGCAGGATGAGCTGGCTCTGCACCAGCGCGGGCAGAAAGACATCAAATCGCGAGGACCAGGCTCCGGTGTGGAGCCGGGAGCACCGCGCTGAAGCGCTACAGCCAGGGTGCACAGCGTCGCCCCTGGCCTGGGAGCCATCAACATTTCTGGTATCTCTTCCTCGACACAAATCACAAGAGAGATGCTCTTCCTTTTGCTGAGCAGAGCTCTGACCTGTGGCGTGGAGCAGGCATTGTCCGGGTGTCCGGGGGGCAGCAGCAGTAACGGGCAGCGGTAGCGGGCGGGGCGGGGGGCAGGCAGCGGACGTTCGCCCAGCGGCCGAGCTGTCTGGCGGCAGATGGGGAGGGCAGGAGCCGGGATTAGCCATTCCTCTTCACCTCCCCACCCCTTCCCCGGCCCCAGCTGGCTGTTTAAAAAGAAAGCCATAAACCCATTAGTACAAAGACAAATGAATCTCATACCCCGAGGCATCCTTTCATTCAGAACTGGCCTTAACTACTTTTGCAACCTTCCTCCCTTACAACCCTCCTGGTTTGGGTTTTCTTGGTGTACAACAGCCGAGTTTAGCAAAATGCAGTCGGTTAGGAGATTTTTAGTAAAACTCTAACCTCAGTGTGTGTGTACGCAGGTTGGCACTGCTCTGTGTGTGTGTGTGCTCCAATGCATCTGTGCCAGCATGCGTCTGTCCAAATACATGCTCACTGTGTCTCCCACGTTACTTATCTCTACACACACTGGATGTTTGTGTTAGGCACATTCAGAGTCAATTAACATTGGAAACTGACTGCACATTGTAGCTAAATTTGCTATGATACGATTTTACGTGACCTTGATTTTACATTAATGCTAAGCACATGTGAGTGAGCCTGTGGATCTGCAGCCAACGTGAATTATTTCCCCCTGCAGCTATGCGGGGTGTAGAAAATATTATGGCAAGGCTGCGGTAACTCTAAAGGACTTGCCACAGCAGTGTGGTGGGAAGGGCTTTGAGGAAATTGCAAGTGAAAATAAAAAGAAGGCCTTAGGCTGCTTTTGTTTGTTTGTTTGTTTGTTTTCCACTAAAAGAAACTGCCATAGAGAAGGATGAGAGTAGAGAGGGAAGCGCTGTGTGCTGAATGGTGCGTGTGCTTGCAAGGCACAAGACGCAAATAAAGTCATTTAAAGGTGAAATCAACTGAACGAAATATTTCTGAATGATGCTTCAGATTCTTCTGGAGCCGTGCGTGTCTGAATGCGATCCCAAACCGTGAAAATAAAGGCACAGGGACACTGCTTAGGCCACTTGGTTTAGCTTTGGTTTAGCTTTCTTCCCTGCCCAGCTACCTTCTATTCAGCTGCAATTTGCAATATGCAATTTCCTGTTGTT
>VZRI01009310.1:46535-117774 GCA_013397515.1 Upupa epops | reverse complement strand
GGGGGGGGGGGGGGGGGAGTGTCAGCTTGCCCTGAGTTTTAAAATGTCTGTTTAAACTGAGTGCAAGAACTCAGGCTTCTTCTATACTAATTGCATCTGCTTTCCTTTTGGCGACTGAAGCTTTTTCCACCCCTTTTATCACCTTTTGACTTTTTGGAGCTTTTCGGGGGGATTTTACTTTTTGCGTATAAATAAATTATATTCTGCGTGTGGGAGATCGCGCTCGTGAACAAGATACAGGGCTTCACATCAAAATCCCATGGATTATAGTTTACAACACTTAAAAACTAGTAGGCGCCTTAAGCACACTCTGATCACTGAAGCTGAGCAGCCATCGGCACTACCACGCGTGTGCCCACCCCTGCGAAGCCAGCAGCAGCAGCAAGGGCTGGGTTTTGAATCTCCATTGGGGTTTTATGAAGATGGCCATCTGCTCCATTAAAACCAAATGCAACCACAGAGGCTTCCTTTTACCGAGCTCTTTCTCGTTCAAAGCCCGCACTGCAGTCGGTGAAGATCCGCATTAGTCTAGATTTCGCCCTAGAGTGCAAATTCTTGTTTGTCATTCATAAAAATCGGCTGAAATAGAGCACACGAGGTGGTGTTCTGCCGTGTGAAACTTCCCCAGGCTCAGGGTGAATAAATACAATTTCTCTTTAGAGCTTGCTGCTTGTAAAGAACAAACCCGAAGGTAAGGGCGAGACCCACGCGCTGCAGCAGTAAGCGTGGCCCGAGGCTTCTCCCGCAGCTGACGGACAGAGAGGCACGACTGCCTCTAAGGTTAAAAGGGCTCCGCTGAGGGAGGCTGTGGTTTGCCAGCACAGTTCTGTAGGAGTCTAAGTCATAGAATCTTTAGGAATCGGGAGGGACCTCGAAAGATCATCTAGTCCTTCCGAATGTATTGTGTGCTTTGGAAAATGTTCCTCGGTCTTCTCTGGATGCCTCCAGCTGCATGTTTGGAACAGAGGACGCCAAGCTGGTCATTTTGTAACTGTAAAAGAGGCCAAAGAGGGCAGTGCAGCACAAGGTGACAAGCTTCCAGCCTCAGAATACCCAGATTAAAATAAATTGCTTCCCTAAACGGGATTTTTCAGAGAGCGGGGCTGTTAATGTTATTGTAATGCATGGCGTTTTAATTGGGTTAATTGTCACAAAATGTTTATCTCTATTGGCCCAGATAAAATGTCAAAAGCCCTTTGATGGCCACTGGAATTACAGGAGGCAACCTTGACAATAGAAGTCAATGTTTTACAATGTGCTGCTGTTAAGATGTGTTGGCTGGCAAAAGGAAACAGAACGCTGCTTATCTCGGAGGTATCCGGTTTGCCCTGAGAAAGTTGCCCGAAGCACCACTCCAGATGACTTCTTTTAATTCCATCCCGCCCCAGAGAGACATCAAAGATAGGCTGATCCAAGTTAATTTCACCTCTCCAGCGGAGTCCCGCCTGCACACTCCTAGCACAGGTCTAAACTGTCGCAAGAAGATGCAGGGCTTTGCTTTGGTGTTACCAGCATCTGCGAGGGGACGAACAGCTTCGAGGGAGCAGCAGGATGGTCCGCGACAAACCGGGTCCCTACTGCCTCTCCTTACAAAGGCATTGGCTTCTGTGACCGCGAAGCAACAAACGAGATGCAAAGAGGATCTCCACTGTGAAGATGGAACCAAACATCGCCGAGACTGCTCTTTTTGGAGGTGCGTGACGTCTTCCAGCCCCCAGTTCTCTTCCATTCATCTTGCAGTCCTTACGCTCCTTTTAGCCCAGCTGCTGTGCGTCCGTCCAGCGAAATCCTTCAAATGATAAATAAGCCAACTTAATCTGCATCAGATAGGAGGGCAGCTCTTCACTCCATGGCAGAAACACATTCCTGAATGCTGAAGACCCAGGTGACCCTCGCCAGCGTCTAATCATGCCTGAGCGCAAGTGCTACCCTGCCAGATCAGCCGAGAACCTGCAGGCAGGCAGGGAAGAGAGGTATAAAGGTCCTACCTCCTCCTCTCAGCTGCTGGTCCTAGTGGTCCTGGCAATGTACGCAGCCTGTGTTAACGGTGGGTGAGGACACGAGGGCTTGAAAGCTGAAGCCAAACCCTAAGCTGTGTCTTTTCGTTTTTGTTACGGCGTCTCGTTTTATCAGCCCGTGGGTGTGGAGTTCTCTTCCAAGTTACAGTACAGTTATAATTTCACTTCCAGGACGGCAGCCTTCACTTTTTTCTTGCTTCATTTTTTATCAGAGACAGAAACTGCTCAGCAGTCGTTCGGTATTGGAGAGCACTGGAGTGCAGCCACGGGTCAGAAAACCCTGCCCAGGAAAGAGGGTGATGAAAGTACCGACACTTTTGTTTAAACAATTTGCCTTCCTTTCCCCTAGAGGAGCAGTTTATGAATCATATACCTGTCACGGCGGTGCCAACACACTACTCAGAGACGTTTCTGGCTTTGACAGGAGCATGTGTTTGGCTGCACTTCCGATCGCTGGCTGATGCTGCGTTGTTATGAGATCCAACCGGATGGAGCATCTCTGCGTTCCAGCAACCGCTGTCTGTGGCTGGGCAGGTCACTCACTCAGACTAGAAGTGCTGAGGGCCCATTTTCAGTCCCTTGTTAATTAAATATTAGGAAGCAGCTGAAGGGTGTTTTTTGCTGACAGCATGCAAAAACTCTTCCAGCAGACTGGAGACGAGGTCTCCGTCTGAGTGGTACAGTGACGGTGAGGTTGCTACAAGGCACAAGATCAAGATGGATCTTTGCAGCCAGAGTCCACTTTCTTTAACTGATGAGGGAAGGTGCAGAAGCTCTGAGGCTACACTCATGTTTGTGCCTGGAGCATCTGCTGTTCTTTATGTATTTTTCAGGAGACTGCCATAAAAGCATCAAAACCCTGTTTTTAGGGGTCAAAATGCCTGTAAAACACTTTCATAAGAGTGTCTGAACCATTTGTCTCTGTTCTACTCGTTCATTCTTCTATCCCAGGGTGAACTGCTCTGAAGGAGAGTCACCCAGTGTCATATTTCACTGTTTTAGGGAGTACAGCATCTGATACACTGGGTTGCTTTTGTAGCAGAGCACCTACCTCTGTTTTATCTACTCTGATTTATCAGTAGTAAATCCGCAGAAGGTTAATGAAGCCTGAAACTACAGTCATTTCTCTGTGATAGCCTCTCTGAAGCCTCTTTGAAGTAGAAGTCTCTGTGGTGTGAGTTGCAGAGGAAACCTCTGCAATGGTGGAAATGAGCTATGGCTGTGGAGCAGGGGCAAGCAGGGAGAAGTGATGGTGGGAGCACAAGGCGACTGTTGATCCAGGATTTTTTATTTAGCGTGATTTTGTGTTTTAACCTCCTCCCTTCTGCACACCCCTGTCTACCCCCAGCAGTCTAGCATGGAGAACTTCAGTGTGCTTTTGTTATTTTTTGCCTTTCAGCTTGGTCACTTCTGTCCCTTGGGAAAGGTCTGGTCGTCTTTTCGTGTGGTTTTCATGTCTGGGAATGACGGTGGAATGGTTTTTCCATCAGCAGGGTAGAAGGCAGCTCCTAGGCAGGACGGCTGTGCTTGGGAGTTATTCCAGAGAAAGAAGACGTGTGGTACATTTGGCTCTCACGCGTGTCGTGAGCTACCATGTAGGTGAGAAAAGCTGGCTGTGCATGACCAGCTCAGGTGTAAAAGTCAGTGCGGATAGAGGCTCAGTTGTTTACAGCCTTTTGATGGGTTCCTTTCAATTCCTTTTCTCCCTACCGGTGTTTTTATGGTGACTACACAGCACTCCTTTTTTTTAATGTATTTTGCGGTGTTAAATGGTTGCGGTGATTCCCTGCGTTGCTATCGACGGGGAGCAAAAGGGTCGCATCTGTGTAAGCGCCCAGGGCAAAGCGTTGCCACAAAGCTTGGCAAATACTGCGCTGATCGGGCACCATAGCAGGACACTCACCCGAGCGCGTTTGAACGTTGAAGGAAAGCTGGCCGGCAGGCAGGAGTCGGGGTGAATTCACATTGGAGCCAAAGAAGAGGTGGTTTTGCAAACATGTGACAAGAACACACAGTACTGTACCTGGTAAAAAGCAGGTGCTGATAAGATTCTGTCAGCTGAGAGCTACAGCTCTAGGCTATTTCTTTGCTTATAAATCAGGTTCTGAGCTCAGACAAATCTTTTCTCCCAAGTCTCACCTATCTGGCTCTTCAGTTACCTAAGTGTGTTTCATAAAATTAACCAAAGTCCTGTGGATTTAAAGCCACCTCATGCCCATAGCATCGTGATTATTACAGGTAGCAGAAAAATGAGCTGTGGCAGGTAGATGGGCTATGGCCGGAGGGACTAGTCTGTTCTTATTCTGCATCCACATTAATTAGCTAGAAGTGGGAGTAAATAGCATCTTAACAGAGACATATTACAGAGGGACCTGGAGAAGTTGTAGGAATTAATTAGATAATCTCCAAAAGGCATTTGGACTATGAATACTGCTTTACATACTTTCACTTTATTAAACGTTTCACCTAAGAAAAACTCACGAGGAAACGGTGTGCGCAGTGAAAACCCCAGGCAGTAAAAGCTGAAATGCCAGCTGGTGCTCAGCCCTCATTGACAGGAAGGCACTGTAAGGGGGGAAAGCTGTCCGCTTGCTTGGCACAGCTGGACAACACATCCAAGGGGATCTTACAGACTGTAACGCAGCATTAACGGTGTTAAATAAACGGGGGCATACACCCTGCAAGGTAACCGGGAGCAGAGTATGTTCTGTAAGACCACTGCTCGTTCAAGCTCATGCATTGCAAACCATTAGGCTGCTCAAAGCCGGGCTGTGTCTGAAGGGGAGGGCAGACTCACCTTTCCCTAACTTTGGTGGCTACAGTGCCTGTGAAGTCCTCCGGGAATCTGACATCACTGGTAAAACAGATTTCCCCAATCATTTCTCTCTTTGTCAAAACCTGAAGTGACTGAAGTTAGAGCTGCCCAAGGGTGCTCTGGGCTGGGGCAGAGGCGGACCCATCGCAAGGATGACTTTAGTTTACTGTGAAGAGCTCCTGCTTGCGGGTGTTTGTGTAAACCCCTTTTTTACCATGACAATAGTCCTGAAGTGTGATGTGCCTGGCGCAGGTCTCCTTTAGCACATTGCCTAGGAAAAGGGAACATTTCCACCCGCTTTGGAGAAGGAACCCTTGCAAAGCAATGTTATTATGGCAGCCACCTGCCTAACGGGAGTGAAGGGCAGGGAGGGGAAAGGGTGTGCTTCTGAGGGACTTATTCGACAGTAGCCAATAAAACGTGTTTGATAGAGCGGTCACTGAGCTGCAGTTCGGGTTTGCTCCCGCTTGATGTGCTAATGAAAAAGCGAGTTTCAGCCAGGAAGAGCAGCTTGAACATCGTTCATCAGGCAAAGGAGCAGGGAACAGTTACTCTCCACTGTGGTAAAGATCAAGATATGGGAAGCATGGGGGTTAAATACACTCACAAGATACCACAAATCTCGGAGAACGGGAGAAAACCCTTCCCTCTGTAGGCAGGTAAATTACCAGTGTAAACGGGAAACGCTCCAAGCATGATTTTCTAGTTACAGAACAGTTTGGAGCAATCTCTTTCTGTTCAAGAGCACTCTTTATTTCCAGGTGTCTATTAATTGCAAGACCTGCCTGGGCATGTTCCCGTGTGACTTGGTCTGGGTGATCCTGCTGTGGCAGAGGGATTGCACTGGGTGATCTTTCAAGGTCCCTTCTGTTCCCTAAGGATTCTGTGATTCTATGATTCTAATTGCTGTGAGACCTTCCCACAAGGGAGGATTTGCCAGTGAGATAGAAAAGGTAGAGCACAGAAAGCACTTCGGTTCACACTGCAAAATAAAGGAGTCCAGAAAAACTCTGGTTTAAAAACCCCGGCCATTCGCTCTGGGAAAAAGGAAGCTATTTCTTGTCAAATTTTTTGAGGGAAGATAGTCTGTAGGAGCAATATATAATCAGGATGCACAGACATGCTTTGAGATGAAAACTCTTCCAATGGGTGTCACACTCCATACTAGGGTTAAATGCATTTTCAGGCTGCTTAATTCTCCCTTACAAAGTTGAAGCGCATTACGAGCGAAGTTGCCTGTATGGTGTGGCTGCAGCTGCAGTCAGAGTCATCACAAGTAATGAAAAGATGGGCCTCTACATCCTACGCACCGTACCACACCATGGTGTGCACCTCTGGCCAGTCTCAGAGGGTAGAGACAGAGAGCTGTACGGCCAGTAAAGTATTTGAATCGTACTAGGGTGATTCCTGCTGATAAAGGGAAGCTGATTTATGGGTAAGAGGTATCATCCAGTCTCGGAAGCAAAGGCAGACAAGAATCTCAGCAGTCGTGTGGATTGACTTCAGACTTCCTTGTGTGATTGCTTTTATTTACTCGGTACTTTCTCAGCTGCCTGAAGTAACACAGAACATCTGATATAGCAATGAGATGCTGCCCAGATTGCTAGGGCCATAGCTGAACTGCAGCTGTCTGCTCACTCTAGCAATAGTATTGCTGTGCTCCAGTACAGAGAGGAAAATAGGAGGAAATCTGGCTGAAAGCCTCCCCCATGAATGTGTTGTCTCTTCTTTCTATTACATCATCATATACTGGTGAAATAATGACAGGTGCTGTGCACAGCATTGGCTATAATAAACACATAAACGTGTGCTTGTGCAGCTATCGCTACACACGTGTACGTATCAGATTAAAACCTGTGTGATCTCCGAAACCCAAACCCAAGTGGTTTATATTGCACTTAGAGAAATCGATTCCCTGAGGTATCATGCTGTTTGGCTTTGCCAATAGACTGACTGGTACCCAGTGCCAGTGTACCCAAGGGTTTCTTGGAAAACAGTCTCTACTTACCAATTTGCCTTGCAGTTCTTTGGATTTCTAGACACGGGCTTTACGGAGAGCTCTCTAGCATCCCTGACAAACATTTTTCCACTGCCTGTTGTTCTCTGCTCCATAAACTGAGAGCTCGCTTTTAAGTTTCTTGGTGCTTATAGTAACATGAGACAATCAGCTCACATCTAGCAGCAGGACTTCAAAGAGAAATTACTATTTCCCCTGCCAGTCCTGCCCCATGCACAGCAGCTCCTGGAAGCAGCTGGCTGCTTTGAACTCAACTTTACTTCAGAGCCAGCTTAGAGCTCTGATGTAGGATGTGAATTGGTGTAGTAAGGTGGTGTAATCCACTGGTGAGTGGGTGTTAAGGGGGCCCCTCTGAGCAGACCTCTAGCATGTGTGAGTTGCTATAAACCCTGATCACAACTACCTGGGTCTTCAGTTCCTGCTAGAGTAAGATGTTTTCACTTGTGCCCATGCCCAGCTGAACCACAATAAATAACTCTTACTGCTAAGCTGTGGGCCACCTAAGGCTCAGCTATAAGGAAGCATCACTGATCAGATGAAAATCCCTTTAGCAGAGGAAATGCCCAGGTATGAATTCCAGCAGCAAATGGTTTCCTTCCTTGGTTTTTCCCTGTGGGTGCCCGTCCTCTGATCATCCATGTTCTATTTCTATTGCTTCATTCTCCTTTTGAACTATATTTAGGGTTAACCTGACTCATTCCTCCTGAGAGGAGACTGGCTGTGGTTACACAGATTACTATCCTGGGGGCTGTGACACAGTCTTCACCTTACTTGAAGCACTTTGAACTGAGGAAACAGATGGCTGCCAAATGGCCATCAGAAGAAGTCTGGGTCAAGTGATGTGGAGGAGATGCAGCCAGTCCTGTCTCAATGGGGACAGCCATGGGCAGAGCCAGGGCAGACTTCCCATGATCAGGAGACCAAAGGTGTCTCCACAGTGGGAAGACCTTTACCAGCAGATATATGCAGATAACTCATAGGGAATCCATATCACTATGAGGCACGTGTCTTCAGTTCCTCCTGTGAATGCTGTGGGGCCAACCTTTCCTTGTCAGTTGTGCCATGTCTTTTCAAGGCAAGAAGCCTTTGAAAGCATCCATACGGGATGGTGAGTGGGGCCGGAGGAATGTGGGGAGAGGAGTAGGAGGAGAATGGACATGTCTGGCCTGATAGACATCAGTTGATAGGAGATCATGAGCAGAGGAAGAAAAAAATGCATGCTTCTGCTGCTTCTGAGCCCCTCAATTAAACTCTCTATGAGTGACAAAAGGAGAATTCTCTGGCATGTGCTTGCACAGAACATTACCTGGGTGTAGTGGTCCAGACCTCGCTGTCTTTATATCGACTCTCCCTCATTCTCCTAGCTACTGAATGCATGCGGAGCCTTCAGCGAAGAGGAGAGCTTTGTTTGAGGCTGTAATTGCCAGTCAGAGTATGATCTTAACAAATCTGTACCTGAGCACAATAGGACACTGGAAGAAGTACCAGTGGCACCTACCAGGGCCCTGAAAGTCTTGCTCTACCCTAGGACCCAAGGGGACAGATTTGGTACTGTCATACATGATCTCACACAGGGAAACAAGAGCCATGGGAGAGATGTGGCGATCAGAGCACAGCTGCTGTGGGTTCACAGGACCTTTGCTGCTGAGATGAAAAGTCATTGAAAAGCGCGGTCACAAAGAAGAAGGTCTGCCATCTAATTGTGGGGTTTGCCTAACGCGGTGGGAGGAGAGCCACGGCCACAGCAGTGCAGGTTCTGCATTCTCCTGCTGGTCTCCATTTTGCCCGGTGGTCTGGCCATTCGGTGTCCTTCAGCAATTGCCCAACCCCTTACTCAGCAGAATGTATTCTGAGGTGACCTTTCGCGTGACCCTCCAAAGGCCCCAGAAACGGAATGCTTGCCGAGCTGACCATCTGACTTGTGAAAAGTTACTCTGCATCAGAAGGTCACAAGGAAGAGGAAAGAAAAGGCTCCTCAGCAGGGAGCTGCCCTTGGGGATGTTAGGTAATTTACATTGGCTGGCATCACGCTGAGTGGATTACATTTCTGTATCTTATGTGAGTGGGAACAGCTAAGGGCAAAGGGTCAGGCTCTTCTTCAGTGGGAAGACATCCCTTTGCAGTCCCTTCAGCGAGCACAACGCTGACCATGAGTGATTTCTTTTGGGGTGCAGTCCCGCACTCTGCATGTCATGGCAGAGTAAATGAACGCGTTAATACGAGTGGAAAAGGTCTCTTTTCCCTGTCCCTTACTTTCTGGGATTCCTTGTCCAAGTGGCTCAGCATCCTCACATATCCACTAACAATAGGATGCTCAGACTCCAGAGGTAAGAGCATCTGTAGGAAGGCCAGTACCAACCTGTGCAGCTCCTTGAATGGGGGAGGTTAAAGGGACAGAACAGAAGCTATCAGGAACTTGTTTGAACATATGGCCTCTGGCTATTAAACTGCAAACAGCGGAATAAGCTTCTGCTAGCAGCACAGTGGGAGTTTAAACGGTCTCGTAGCCTATTGTCTCATGGCGAGGAGTCAGAGTCTCTGGCACTATGTCAAGCTTTCTCTGCCACGTTGAGTTTCTGCAGGCTCTGCCCATCGTGAGCAAAATGGAAGACATAAAATCCCAAAGTGGCTTTGCAAAAATCTGTTGGCTCATTTATTGAAAAGCACTTTGAAGTTCATGCCCAAACAAGGCACAGTGCTTCAGAGGCCAAGAAGCTGTTCCAAAGTTGTTGTTCTCACTCAGAGGTTGTTTACTTTCAATTCGATTCAGTAGGATCTGATTGATCCAAGTCTGTTCACATCAGCCATGCTTCCTGCCTAGGATATGGCTTTTGCATGACTTTGCCTCTCTCCTCTCCTGTGGGAGGGGATGAAGGGAAATGTGCAAAACGTGTTAGATTGGGTGATGTTTGTCATTCGATGTGTGTGTGTGTGTGCTGTGCTGTGAATTTCACCCAGGACAAGGCAGCTACAGAAACCGGCTTTTGCACAGGAGGAAGGGTTGACTTTGCAAGGCAGTATCAGTGAGGTCTGCGGTGCTCCCTTCAGCCGGGCAGAGAGGAATTTAATGAAGGGTCGGGGGAGAGGCTGGCATCTGGGCAAGAACAACCCCAGGGACCAGGAGAGGGTGGGCACTGACCTGGTGGAGAGCAGTGGGGGAGAAAGGGACCTGGGGGTCCTAGTGGCCAGCAGGGTGACTCTGAGCCAGCAATGTGCTCTGGTGGCCAAGAGGGCCAGCAGCATCCTGGGGGGGTCAGAAGGGAGGTGGTTAGCAGATGGAGAGAGGTTCTTCCCGGGTCGAAAGCAGGCTATTTCAATGTGCTAGAGTGTATAATTCTCACCAGGCTCCTCACCCCTGTGGAGACAGACCTGTCATTTCCCTAAATTCTGTGACAATCAGCACTTGAGAGGAGTTCAAACCTCCCTTGAGTAGTTGGCCTCTTGGCCAAAGAATCTGGCTGACTTTATTTTTCTATGATGTTAGACCCGTTTACTCGAGGAATAAGGTGAAGCCAGGGATCAGCAATGCCATCACAGACTAAACAGCTGCCAGGTGATTAGACTGAAGTTCCCTTCTCTGTTTGTAGATGAAAAGAACTAAGATAAGCATATGAAATGCTTATGTAAACCATCACAGAGATCTAAGAGGAAATTTGAGAGCCAGACTGTCCTCGACATCTGCAGCCATTAACAGATTACCTTTACCTGACCACTGCATCCTTGTATTAAAATACACTTAATCAAACTTGTAATGGTTGGGGGGTTATTTGCAGGAGGACTCCGATTTTGCTAGAAGTGTACCCAGGAGCTAGTGCTAGGGCCTTCCCAAGGGTCAGCCCTCCAGCTGTTGGTAAGGAGCACTGCTAGAAAGGAGCTAGGTGTGTTTCTCTCTGACAGTCACGCACGTGGTAGCAGAAATTAGACTGAAGGGCCATTGCACTCACGCTGCGCCCCAAAGCACTACGCAAGCCAGAGGTCAGGAACACCTTTCCCAGTTCTGTGCTTCTGAGTGAATTTCTTACCCAAAAATTACAGCAAGGGAGGGATGAAGGAGAGGTCAGGAGAAATAGAAATGCAGCAGGAGTTACTTTGGTAAGCTGCCTGTGTGCGGGGTGTGTGTTATGGCACAGATAGGTTTGAACCACCTCTTGGTGTCCGGGCTGATCCCCAGGTTCGGTAGGAATCACAGGTGAGTGATTAATTAGTTCTGCCTTTTGAAAGAGAGTAGGGACTTGGGGCATAACATGTAGGATTGGGCTTCTCTCTCCAGATGGTAAGTTAATTGGAAAGAATGAATGCTAATAGCATTCTGAGAATGAAGCCTTGCCCGTGGACTTGCTCTGAATAAGAATGAAATGTGAAATGCTTTACACAGACCCAGGGTTCCTGCTTGGTGTCTTCATCAACACAGTTTCCACTGAAGCTGTGTGGGTCTGCAGGCTGTGTGGGTGCAGGTCATCACCTGTGCTGTGTGTTTCTGAAGGGAAAGCAGTTTGGAATTAGGAGTTCATTTGTGTGAAGCCACAGCCAAAACCACAATAAAAGAGAAGACCTGGTATTTTGAGAATACCTGGGGTACTCCGTAAGGCACCCGCCTGCCTGTTGTAATGGTCTGCTAAGCGTGGGGAAGCACATGCCTGGATCCCAGCCCTCTGCAGCCCACTGCAAATTGAATTAGGTAAATGATTGCTAGCGTACACAGAAACTGTGGCTGGAGCTCTTACGAGAGTGACTGACTGCGTTCAGATGGGATAAAAGAAGCTCCATCCCCCTGTAGATTTCTCCTAATAAATGTGTACTGGAAACGCTGAGCCATCAGGGAGAGGAAAAGAAGCCTAAATGGGGAAAGTGAGGAGACAGGAAAAGGAAACATAAATGTGGGACCCCTGAAGATGCAGGGTTGTGATTCAGTTTCTGGACACTTCTGTGCTATGTAACCTCAGGATATCACACATGGCCGCAAGGGTGAAATAAGCTTAGACATCCCGTGGTTGGGTGCAGATCTCATCAATACAAAACTCGATTCATGCGAGATCTATACTGAGGCCGGGCAAAGTGCCAACTAGAGTAGCTCTGTTGTAAGCATGGCAGCATTTAAACTAAAATAAGGACTGTATTCCAGTTGTCCCACTGATTTTTAAACTCCTTCTCCATAACTACATGAAGGGAAGTTATAGACGGGTGGGGGGGCTCAGGCTCTTCTCCCAGGCAACTACTGATAGGAGGAGAAGAAGGCAGGGCCTGAGGCCACATCAGGGGAGGGTTAGGTTAGATGTTAGGAAGCACTGCCTCATTGAAAGAGTGATCAGAGCCTGGAATGGACACGGGAGCACGAGGGGTGTTCGCAGTGAGAATAGCTTTCTATGCTTGCTTGCATTTGTTTTTAAATGCACACATGTGCCTTCAGATTAGTGCACGAGTAGGCTGCTCAGAGAGGTGCTAGATGCCCCACCCTTGCAAATTTTCCAGATTCTGTGATTTTAAATCTAATTCTGAAGTTAGAGTAAAATAATTGAGCGAAGTCATGAAAAAGTGCCCAGGTGAATGCCTGCATTTTAAAACCTCTGTATGTACCCTGCCTAATGGAATAGCTTTTTCGCATCTACACTGCACCTTCCCGATTGAAAGTCCAGGCTTGCTCTGGTAGCACACGCAACAAGCTTGTCCCACCCTGGCACGAGGTTTTCGAGATTCCCAGCCTGGTATTCATGGCAATGTTAACCACTAATTAGTGTTACTAACGGAATCTCATGGTACAGTGATTTATAAGTAGGGATTGCTTAATTCAAGATCAAAGCCGAGCCATTTTCTTCATATCTTAAGAGAAGAAGGATGTAATTGAGTTCATACAGAGACTGTTAAGTAACTTGCATATTTACCTCCTACTTAAAACTGCTTCCTGAGCTGGCGAGCTAGTCCTTTCATCCAGGGGTATGAAGTTCAAACAGTAACACTACTGAAAGAAAGCTATAAAGAGGGATAGATTGAGAATCCCTGCATCCTGATTACCCAAGATAAGAAGGTACTTGGGAGTGGAAGCAAAGGTGGTGAGTGCTAAATTAACTGTCTTTGAGATAAAAAGTTGATTTCCTTCAGAGAAGAGCCCAGCTAAGCAACTGCCCCCTTTAAAACGCAGTGGTCACAGTTAGGGCTTCAGACAACTTTTATATTGACCGGAGATAATAGTTTATGGTGCTGGTGGGTGCCTCAGAGAGAGAGGATGGCAGGCAGCGGTACATGCAACCATCTGAAGAGATAAGTATCTGCAAAAGAATGCAGCCTCTCCTGTAAAGCAGTGAGTCCTGAAACAGAGCAGAACATCTGAAATGGTATACCCAACAACCGGCTCCTGCCACAACCCCAACAACACGCGTGGCTGTGTTAGAGAGCTCTAGAAATGGTTCTAGCTGAGCAGAGCAGTAGCTCAGAGAAACCCCGTTCACTTACTTCGCAGAGTGCTCAGCTTGAGTGATCAAGCGCAGGCACGGCTGGGAGATCGATCCGCGCAGAAAGATCCTGCGCTCATGCTGTAAAATTCGGACTCTGAGCACTGGAGCCTATCTGTAAATGATCTGGCTGCTGCAGACAAAGCGTTTGCTTCGGGGAGCAGCGGGTGTTCCACTGTTACGCTGATTACAGTGTACGAGGAAAGAAAGAACGCTGCTTGCGGTTGCGTTACTGGTAGTTAGCTCCGCATCCTTGTGCGTGACAGAAAGCACTTCATCTTGCGGGAGTCTTCTTGCGGAGCTACAAGAAAGGAAAAGGCAAGGAGTCTTGCGAGTGTTTGTGTCAGATAAGGGTTTTCTCTAGCCATTGCCCTTTCTTTCTGCTCTGAAATGCCTTCTTAGGGCTGGGGCCAGCGGGAAGGCCAATAGAGGATCCCGGGAACAAGCCAAGGCACGGTTCAGAAATGACTCGAGTACACAAGTGCTGGAGACTGGTTTCAAACACAATGGCATCCTGCACCCTCCCTTGCTCCCCCGGCTCCTCTGAGCAGTCTGAAGCCCAACACCCATTACCCACCCCAGTTTTCTCGTTTTCTCCCGTCCTTCCAGCAGGATATGAGAGGTGGGAGCATTCCTAGGTGTGCCCAGCAACCCCGTGCCCTGGCAGTTGGCTGATGCCTTCTAATGTGTCTGGGGAGCTCTTACTGGGGACTGGCCCTTGTCTTCCGTGCTGTCTTGTGCCTCTCTGTCCTTTCATCACTGAAATAATTTGTGGGGTTTTTCACCTAGCTGAGGGGCAAACGCATTACTCGCTGTTTAAAGACCTCTCTCCTGGGAAATGTGCTCATGAGTTTACTTCCAAAGTCCCGGAGATACTTGAAAAGCTTGATTTACAAACAAAAGTAAAAGAAAGGCCCTATCTATCTATTTTCTAAAATGTTGGGTCACAAAAGCATCTTGATTGGGGCTGAAACTCAGCGTTTCCACATTGCCATTTTATTCTTGATTGGGATGCTACTCCTCCTGCAGATGGGCATTTGCCCAAACAGAGGCTTCCAGTCTGTGCCCTGTCATGTTTTAGAACAGGATTTTTGTTTGATCGTCTAATTAAGCCAACAGATTCATTATTAGCAGCGCTAAGGTGTTAATTCAATTCCTGCTTGTGATTTTGTTCTTTAAGCCTGTTTACCTATGAAGCCATGTGTAACTAAAGAAAATCCCCCCAGCAAGCGGTGGAAGACTGAGGGAGAAGAGGCCTCTTTCTTTAAGCTTTAGTCCAAAATCTCCAAGCCCCCAAGGTTTAATTATCGTGTTCAGTCTAGTGTTGAATAGGAAAAAGGGACTGTAGCATGAAGGAAAGATTTTCACACTGATATTCACAAAAGAACAGGAGCATTAGATGAAAGAACAAGTTCTGAGGTTCTAAATGCATTTGAAGTGAATAAAAGGGAAATAACTGGCAGGGACTGAGAAATTAAGGGAATGATAAATACTGCGTGTTTGGACATCTCTCCAGCATGCGGGGCATCCTTGGCCCTGCTGCCACACGATAAACAAGGCGCGAGTGTACAAGTTATAATTTTTCAAGCTTTCTAAGACCTTTCCTTCATCTCATTTGAAGTTAGGCTGCTGGTTTAAAAGAACTCAAGAGGTGAAAAAGACCTCACACTATTATTCACTTTAGCACATACATGACCTGAAGAGGATTAAAGGTTTGCTCAATCTCTATTCATGGTATTCTTAAGGAGTTTTCAAAGGAACTTTTAAACAAAGGTTGCCAAACAAAGCGCTTCTTTTGTTGTTACTTAGCTGAGGCCCATTGTCACTTCATAAGCAGGCTTTCACTGCAGTGTAATTGGGCTTTCCGTCTGAATTATGCGAGTACGGGACGCGGTGCTAATTACAAAAGGAAAATACACACGTATGTGTGTGCGTATGCAGACAGGCACACAGACGGACGTGCCCTCCACAGACGCGAGCACACCACAGGGTACGATGCTACAGCAGGTGCTGTGTTCAACCTTCAACCTCGGCTGGGTTGCAGCAGTACCTCTAGTTTGTAGCTCCAGAAAATGCATTGATGGCTTGCAAATAGCCTGTGCAAGAAACAGTTATGGCTAAAGCTGGAGGAGGTACTGTACTTCTGTTTATTGCAGCCACCAGTATGGTTTTAGCATCTGGAATTATTTCAGTTTTCTAGACTGAACGTCTATTGAGGACTGACTTTCAGGACAACTTTGAATGAAAGATGTTCTACTGCATCTCAGGGAGTTGAAAATCCACGTTTTCTATGCTTTCAAGCTTTTCCTGAATAATCAGGTACTTCATGATAAACAAACTCGACTGCAATAAAACTGTACTCTTTTCAGGTGGGAAGGAAACTTCATGTTGAGATGAACATATTGTGAGATTAAAAACACTCTATCATGTTCTTACACACTGCAAACACACCGGATAGCTGGAACTCGACAGGCACACCCTTATCTCCAAGCACTCACACACCCGCGTGTCAAGATCTATGTCTAGAATATCCACATACATATGAAGACCTGCACTTGCACTTTCGTATATGGACTCAGGCCAAAACGCCAACAGAATCGTTACTCGCCTTCCCAGTAGCAAGTACTTGCACCTCTTTCCAGGGGTCCCCTTACATAGTCCCTCCACCAGGTTCCAAGCATACTGAGGTAATGAGTGCAGAAAAAGCAGACAATATCAGTACAAATACAGCACAAGGAAACCATCCCAGGGGAACTCTGAACAGTCTCTTCACACTTCTTTTCCCTCAAGGTTTACATTTTGTGTTTACAAAGACTAGGATTTTTATCTCCCCCGATTGTAGCCATGGGGAGAAGTTAGATGTCTAATTTCATGCTTTACGGTCAAAGGAGACTGGTACCACTAGAAGGTGGTTTGTCCCATCTGTCCCTGACATATGCCTTTGAACGGCGCAGACGCGCCTTTGGAAGTACCTGCGTCTGCTCACGATTACAGAGGAAGCCTCGACGAGTCGTTTAGACTGGCCGTATCACTTTTAGAAGATAAAGTCAGGTGAGCTGGATGGAACTTTGGCTTCAGTGATCAAGACCCAGCTCTATAAGCAAGTGGCAAGATTTCTAGAAGCCTGTCAATGCTAGGTGGAGGGGTGCACGCCAGGGGCATGAAGCCTGTCCAGAGACCAATGGGCGAAAATAGAGAGGACGGAGAATAAAAATGATCTCACAGGGTGTAGATAAATCACACACGAGAAGGTTAAAAAAGCGTAACAAACAGAAAGATTTCAACGGATGCAGAATGCTGCTGAGTCCTCTAAGACTACCAAACTAGAATGACATTGTAAGACTCCTCCTTTATCTCATCTCACAGTTTACAGAACCAGCGGTATTGGGCGTTACAACGGCTCTGAATAAACTCCTGAACATCGGTCACATTAGAACACTTCCCTCAGCTTTGCCCCAGGGACAAATATATGTCTGGGCAAAATGCTGGTGTTTTCTGATGAGGAGAGTGGAAATAAAACCTTGCCAGTATCTCATAACAACACTTAAGAAGCATTTTGCCGGGCTTTTCTAAGCTTTGCTCAGACCCACTTGTCTGGAAAGTGAGCGTTGGCTGTATTGTTTCCGAACGCCCGGTAACTGTTGTTGCAAGTACACAGTTGGCAATTCTGAACTGCATCTTAGAGAATATTTCTTTGATGAGAAATCTGTGCTCTTTGACTTGTTGCCCCTGCTCAGAATTCAGAAAGCAATTGCAAAGTGTCAGAGGACTTCCTGCAAGGGCGGAAGATCCATTTTTAGAACAGAGGGTCTTAGTATGTTACAACAAGGGTTTAAAGTTCCTCATTGCGATGAAGGGCCCGTTCTGTTGCTGCTCACAATAGGAGAAGACAGTCTCTGTCCAGAGAAACGACGTGCAAGAGGGTCACTGTCTTTCCTGTTATTCAGTTTTTGGGCGCCAAGGGATACCTGGGTGCTCAAGATCCCACAGGAAATATGTGGCATCCCTGGAGCAATGCTCCAGTGCTTCAACCAAAGATCCTTTTAGGGTCCTGTGGAGAGCAAATCGCAGCAGAATTTGCTCTTAAACACTATTATCATGCTTTAGGGTTTTGTTGTGTTTGATGGCACCACTGTCAGCGGTTCGTTCTTTCTAAGTAGGGCCAGTTCATAGGATGTTAGGATGTTAGGGGTTGGAAGGGACCCAAGAGATCATCGAGTCCAACCCCCCAGTTCCTTGGACCTTGAACAGGAACTCTCAGACACGTAGTTAAGGTGCTGCATGAGGTCATTTCTAGGTCTCTCTACTACCTGGTAGTAGTCTTTAGTGACACACGCTTTCAGAAATGCTGGGTTCATTTCTGGTGCTTCCCTGCTTTAGGAATAGTTTCTTGCTGATAAACTAGATGCTGACTGAAGGCACCAGAAGGTTACTTGCCACTCCTTGTAGAGACGTAACATGACATATATAGTTAGGGCTACAGTTATATACTTAGGTTTATATATGTGCATATATATATTTAGCAAGCGTATTTTTCAAGTTCTATAATAGCCTAGGAAAGACATCTGGCAAGGTTTTTCCCCATAAAAAAGTGGTGCCTGGCAGTGCTGGGTGTGGGAAACCACATCTTAACTTGAAACCCAAAATGCTGACCTGACACCATTAGGGTGTAGTTTGTGCTTGGCTGCTGGCTGCTTTCAAATACGGTTTTTAACTCTGTCCCTCCTGACGCTGTACTGGAACACAACAGGACCTGTTTACTCAAGGCCAGACTTTGCTTTCCTGACTCACATCAGCTGCAGCTGGGCAAAGCAGTTAACTTTAAACACATGCTAGAAATTCAAGCTCATGTCTAGAGTTCACCGCATACTTAGGCAGGTCTTCAAGTAAGCCATTGAGAAACATCTTACTCCATTGCTCTGTCTTTTGCTTTCTCTGTTCTTTAGCACAAGAGTTTGGGCAACTGGTGCAACTGGCCATCTGTTAAGGTAAACTTTACCTGTGAGTAGTCTATCCTACCCAGAAGAAGCTTTGAAAGAATACAGTGCACTTATCTGGCAAAGGTCTAAGTTTGTCCTCTATAAATACGGGGGAGGTGGATTTGTCGCAGTCATGAACATTGCATAGCAGCAGGATTTCCCTGGGCGCGTTTGAACTCCTGGATGTGTCTCAGAAACCCAGATGTTGGCTTCACTGAAGCCAGATAAACCAGTGAAAGCTACCTGGTGTATACTGGTCCCACTTCAGTTGTATTTCTGACTGCACTGTGACACGGTGGGGCAGAGAGCTTGCTGAACCAAGTGCTAAGAAGGGTTTCAGCATTTTCCTTCATCCTTGTGCCATATTCGAAGTGATATTAGGGGCCCCTTCACCTCTAGGAAGGCTAAGGTCCCTGCAGGAACCTTATAATGCATACACCCCCCAAACTTTGTATTCTAAACTTTCCCCTAATGTATTCTGCCTGTCAAATCCCTGTCCAAACCAATCCATCCAAGCTTCCTTTCAAGTGCAAATATGTTATTAGTAACCCCGCATTGTTTTAAGAAGTCGAAATGTTGCATAAATGCACCAGCAAAGATACTGAAACCACAGATTCACCCTCTCTCCCCCGTCAATTCCCTCTTAAATTTTTCCTGGGTAAAAGATGCAGACTTGCAAAGTCACACTAAGGAGGAGCCATCCCGCTAACTCTGCAATTGCATTCAAAAGAAAAGAGTTTAAACAGAAGAAAAAAGGGAAAGCTTTATTCTAAAATCTAAAGTAAACCCCCTGTTTCATTGAAAATATTAACACTCTAACTGTTGCTTGTGTTTGACTGCAAGTCCAAGAATAAGTCCAGTTTTAATCAGAAGGCCACGCATCTTCCCTTGGGACAATCACTCTCTTAGTGCTATGTAATGAATCTCTTCCATCTGAAGTATTTGAGTCTGATATAGTCTGTGGGCCTGAGCTTGCAGCTGCTTTGTGCGGGGAATATATTGGAACTGAAGAAGGAAAGGAACAATCTGCTCCACGTTAATCATCAACACTGTTCCTCTTGGACCGTTTAATATTAAAATCAAAGTGTTTTCTATCGTCTTTCCCGTTCTCACACACTCATTGCAATTCTCAGCTGCCCCATGCAGGTTTGCAGGGATCAAAACAGAACTCATGTGCTCTGGTGAGGAGCTTTGCGAACTCTTGAGACAGGAATCGTCAGTATTGCAGAGCAAGCACGGGGCCAGGAGAGTTTTGCTTTAATAGTCAGCAACAAAATTAGGACATTTGGATTTCAGGCCTGAGGACCCACTCCTGAGGAAAATCTTACTGAGCTGCCTGCAAAACCATCACACCCTGGCAAAAGCAGATCAAGTGTTCTCCACATCGTCACATCTGGATTCTACAGCAACTGCCATGACTGTGCCTTGTCTCAGCTGTGGACACGGGTAACGGTGGCAGTATCCCTGTTTCATGTTGTCCGAAAGCTCTTGGGTTTGGGCTGCTGTAGAACCAATGGACTTTGACAACTAAGAGTGTAAGTGCAGAATCACAGTAGCCTAATCTAAGTGGCAATTCACGTGGAGTCTAACGATCTACCAAAGCCACTGGCTGCACTGCCTAATAGAAACTTGCATCCCAAGTACAGCCTGAGCACCCCCACATCGACTGCACTGCGGTACCACTAAGCTTAATAATACACCGACTGTTGCTTTCCCTGTGTCCAGACCTTCACTGTCACAGAAATGAGAGGCCTGTTCACCACAGGAGCGCAAGCTGCAGCCTTGGCAGTGCTGTTCCAGCATCCCTTGACCTGAGCAGGGCTGCTGTGGGCTAACTCTGATTAATATCTGTTTATAACAGCGGAAAGAGCGCAGTTGCACAGAGCTGTGATGTCTCTTTTTTCAAAGTTCCTTTTCATGTTTATAGGAATCTAGGCAGCATTAGGAGTGACCCAGCCACTCAGCAACAATCACATGTCATTCTGGTTTTGATTTTACAGCACACCAAACTAATTTCTTCTGACAACACTCATGCAGGATCTTTTCTTGGAATATCCTCTAATTCAGCACAGATGGAGGCTGCTGTGCTAGCTGTGAAGGAAGGCTACTCATTACTTGCTAAATATATTCTGTCCTACGAGATCGTCCTCCAGAAGGCAGATGTGTGGCACATAACTTGTATCCCTGTGTGCCTTTGCTCACAAATGCAGCAGGACACACACTAAGCTTGCGGTAATGGTGTATGTGCCTGTCTTTTTGTAGTGATTTGCCTTTGTGTCTGCAAAAGCGAGTGCTTGAGAAAAGCACTTGGGACAGGGATGACTGAAGGATCAGACAGACCCTAAACATGATTTATCTACGGCGAGATAATTTACAATAAAGCTGTTCAGCCTTTAATTTAGTGAAACGGGAATGAGATTTCTTTTTCAAGCACACCAAAGATAAAGCACAAAGATAATTAGTACCAAATGCTGCTTAGATTGGCACCCTAATGGTCTCTGATCGGCGTGGCGATTAGCCTCAGCTATTTGAACAGAAGTTACTCAGGAGGTATTACGTTACCTTCCATGTCTAAAGGGGCTCAGTAACAATAAATACTCTCTTCAAGATGCTATCGTTTTCAGTGCAGATAGGACTGGACAACAACTGCAGGAGCGTATCTAATTCCTTGTGCAGGGAAGTAGAAATGACCACTGTGCCCCTTCCTGGGAGAAATGTTCCTTTCGTCGAGCCTGCTACTCCATTTGCTCATACAGCACCTCTCAGATTGCCACGCACAGGAATTTAGTCTCAAGAATATTCCCACTTCCTGTGGATTAGTCTGCCAGCAACATCCAAACAGGGCACAGCTCGTCCTCCACGTAACGAATTCCCTGAAGATTAAGCAAAGCGATGGTGACAGTTGCCTTGACGCCTATGAAAAGAAAAGGATTTTGCTTTTAACCTGAGCCCCTGGCTCCTAACAGGTGAGCTCAGGTGGGCTTTTCATCCTGGATCTCTGAGAGAGTGAGTCTGATCAGCCCGCACGGCGGGTTAGCTCTCACAGCAGCGACGGCATCCTCTGCTGTCAAAACGCATTCCTTCTAATTGAATTTGTTTGTGAAGTGAGTTTGTTTTCAAGGCTACGGCGAGACTCAACCACCATAAAAATAGCTCCAGACGAGCTTCTTGGCTGCCTGCAGCTTTACTACTAAACTAAGACGCAGGGATTTAGCAAGTAAAGGCCTGGGCAGAGAGGTGTGGCTTGCAGCTCCTTCAGAAGTAGCCAAGTCCTTCCTTAATTGCGTTTCTGCAGATAATGCATTCCAGAAACGTGGGCTTGCTACCAAGAGAGCTCTGTCAGCAACAGGACTGGCTTGTGGTGAGTGCACTGGACTGTGACTCAGGATGTCTGGGTGCTAGTCACAACTCAGCCACAGGCTTCCTCTTGACTCGGAGCCAGATATTTAATCTTATTTTCCCACAGGTAACACAAACAATAACTCTCTCCTTTCTTGCAAGAAGACTGGGAGTTGAAGAATGCGTTAGTAGATAATAGAGACTTTGCAGAAGGACTGTTGCGGTCCGGAGGAGGTTTTGTGGCGTTAGGTTGTACGCACCTCACGGCAAGTGGACCTGAAAAGCCAAGAAGCAAATGTTTAATATAATCTCACGCTAGTTGGAATCCAGACCTGTGCAAATCACATCTTCACTATTTTGCCATCTGCTGGATTACTGTGTTTCAGAGGGATTTGTTTAAAGAGGGAAAAATGTCGCTAGGTGAGAACAAACCCAGTTTAGTAGCAATTATTACATTAATAACTTATTGCAGTGTCATCGACTCTGAGAATGGACAAGTTGCCCCCTCTAGCCTGCTGTGCCAGACTATATCTAGCCAACACCTGGGGCTGCATGCGCACGGTTGGACTGGATGATCTTTAAGGTCCTTTCCAACCTTATCTTTACTGTGGTACTGTGATACGGAGAGGTCCAGGATGGAGTACCAGGGATGTTGGTGTAAGAGCAGTGATGAAAGATAAGAAGGTGACAAGTAGTACAGAGCCCTTAAAATTAATGCTGCTGCTACAGTGTGGTGGGAAATCAGGAGATGGAGGGGAGAAGAAGGACAAAAGAGACACAGGTAATGATGACTAGTAAAACTAACAGCCTGCAAAAATGCAGTTCAGCCAGAATATAATCAAAGCAGGACAGGAAGAGGAGAGGAGGAGGAAATCCTCCCCCTTAAAGTATCTTTATTTTGAGGGAGAGCATTCAACTACTTAGTGTGGCCTGTTAATTAATTTCTACGTTGTTATTCCATTCTATGTTATTAGGCTGTCTGTAAAATCTGTAAACAAGCATGACGGATGGGTTGTCCGTTTGAGCTTTCACACACCTTGTTTGGTTGGTTTTGATTGTTTCTTGCCAGATGGCTAAGCACAAGATCAGCAGTTTTACACCCAAACCAACAAAACCAGAGCTGAAAGGAACCGGAAACACTGCTTTGCTTCCAACACAAAATGATTGCTAAAACCAGTCATCGTCACAGGGTTCAGTTTAAGTCTAAAAGGATCTGCATTTATTTCTCTGTGCGTCTAGAGATCCAGGAAACTGGACTTGGGAAGGGACTCACTCGCTAAACTCCAGCAATCTAAAATGTAGCTGAGAGTCTCAAATCGATGCAGGGGATCCTTTGTCCAGTGCCAGCAGAGTTAGTGCTGAGGAGTTTGCTTTCTGGAACACCTATCTTCAGCTGTCAAATGTCACCTTGGGAAGGGTTTGCTTCTCCTCTTTGACTGCTGAACAGAACGTATGGCCTGAAATCAGACTGAACACTCGCCTTGTAGATGATGAAATGTAGATGCAATCCGGACAATCACGTCACGAGACTGTCCGAGAGTGTTGCCAGACATCGCACAATGACAGCATGAAACAGAAGCATTCTCTTGTCAGGAGTGAGACGCTGGAGCAGTTCCTGTTCTTTATGTTCCCCTCTTGATGAGTTTTTCTCCTGATTTTCAGAGTTTTACATTCATTTCCAGCTAGAAACCATGGCCTAGATTAATCTCACCTCATTAGAGACTCTTAAGTGAGGTATCTAAATTAGGAGCCTGGCTGCCCTCGCTTCCTGTGCAGATGATCAAAAGAAACAGGCAGACGCTCATGTCCATGAGGTAGTTTGAAGGTGCCAGACTTGCCTTACAGACAACAGGCTGAAGGGGTGGGGGGCCTGGTTGGGTGGTGGGGGTAGTGGTGGATCCTGAAGTGAGATGGCTCCTTGCTCAGGTGCTGCAGAAAAATGTTTGAGATTAAATAGGAAAAGAAGAGCTTTAGTGATAGCTGCTCATAACAACGTGAATTCATTATCCTTTGAAGGTTTACTCTAATGCAGGGAAGTGGTGAAAGAAGGCTTTTAGTCCCTGAAAGAATCAGACCTTTTCCTCTAAGCTCTCTCTATAAATAGTGCATTAATTATTTCCCGAAGGGAGAGATGGTAGTTCACGCTTGACTGTGATAACTCAAGGTAATCACCCTGATTTTGCCCTACAGTGCCTAATAGGGATGTTTGAAAGTGCAAACTGATGAAAGAAGGAAAAAATCAATAGTAGAAGAGAACACAGCTTGTCCTTCCTCTGCCACAAAATGCAGGCACTCGCGTTCAAAAGGTACCAGGCATGGCAGCAAGGGTGGTATTGGTTATTTCTTTTGCAGGAGAGTTCAAAAAGGGGTGAGGGGATGTTCAAGGATGAGGAGATTTGTTTGATAGATGCATGTGTGAGCTTGATCTTGCAGCGAAATCATCAGGAATGAAAGTGCACTTTGAGGAAGGCTGTTGCAAAGGAAGTAGGTGCCTGATGTTTGCTAACCCTAATGAAACCTTTCCCTTTTGGTGCTGAGATAAAAGCCAGTGTCGCACCAACACTCAGCTACCAGGAATGTGCCTTTCAGGACAGATAAGTGATGAATTCTACCTGCAACAGAGTGCAGGAGAGCCCAGCTCCCGCCTTGCAGCTCCTATGGCTCTGAATCCCTAACGAAGCCCTTGCAGATCGCTCCACAAACCGGCACCAGGCTGGGAATTCTGAAAAACCCAGGACGCTGCTCCAAACGCTGGCTTTGCAAAGCAGCCTGTACAGCCAACACAGGGAGTTTTAAGGGGCTGTGGGAAGAAAGAGCGGAGGGGGAAAGGCTTTCAGAACCTATAAACTTAATCTCGTTTGAAAGTAATCACTGCCGATGGGGGAAATCTGATGTCGAACGTGAAAATGCTGAACATTTTATTGCACCAAATGCTGCCGTAAGATCCTGGTTTGTGCGCGTGTGCCTGAGCGTGTCTGCGAGCGCACGCAGGCGCACACGCCGTGAACAGAAATCCATTGAGTTCCACCAGACCAGACGTCTGCATTCTGGAGGCACCGCTGCAGCCAATAAATTGGACTAAAGCATTTCTTCTATTTTGTTGCTTTATGAATTCTGCTACAAGAGTCAGCCCTGATCCCCAGGCTGGGTGTAGAAGGCGCTATTCGCAGTGCCAAAAACGTCAGCTGTAGGTTGCAAACGTGGACGTCTTTAAGCAGAACCATATGTTAGGATGCAAAGAGAGACCTGAAGTAAGCAAAGGAGTTTACCTTCTTTCTGCAGAGTCAGTTTATAACGCAACCTCAGCTGTAATAAGAAATAATAACACAGCCAGTGATAAATTACGTTGCTCGATCATTTATTAATAAGATTCATTGGAAAGAAAGGTTTTATCGGTGCTCAAAACTCACTGAGCTACAAGATCACAGATGTTCAGGGTTCTGGAGGCAGAAACTCAATATTAATGAACTCTCATTAATACCTAATCAACTCGGGATATTTTGATCCTGTGAGAACACTGATGGCCAATAAAAATAAACTCAACTTGTCTTCCCATCGAGAAAAACAAAAGCTGCAGACCCAGGAATGAGCAGAGTAACCACCGTGTAGTAACGAAGGCCGGGCAGCCGGAGGAGAAATCTTAACCTCTTTTGTTTTTACAGGATGGATTGGCTTCGTCACCCAGGCAGCTTCAGACTCGTACTTTGTAGGACTTCTGCAGGCATCCAGCCTCAGCAGATGTGCAGGACTTTAAGTGTGCAAAACTACTTTGCAGGCTGTTCTGGATTAGGGCCTTAAAACCAGACCTCTCTGGTCTCCTGTTCTTCCTGGAAGGCGACAAGCATGGGATCATTAAGGGAAAAGCACACTAATAGGTAGAATGAACAATTAGGAAAACTAATCATACTTAAAGCAAGGTGGTGATTAATGGTGCAGAGTCTGTTGGGACAGCCGTAACTAGCGGTGTCCTCCAGAGATCGGTCCTGGGCCCAGTGCTGTTCAGTGTCTTCATTAATGATATTGATGATGGAATAAAGCGTCCACTCAGCAAATCTGATGACGGTTACTGAACTGGATGGATTAGCCGATTCACCTAGTGGCTGCTCAACTGTTCAGGAAGATGTGGACAGGCTGCAGAGTTGAGCCAAGAGGAATTTAACGACTTCTAACACAACCAAATGTGGAGTCCTTCACTTGGGAAGGAGTAGTGGGGTGGGATGCATCAATGCAGGTTGAGTAGTGACCAGCTAGAGAGCACCCCTGGGGAGAGGGATCTTGGAGTATTTGTGGATAAGAAACTAAAAATAGGTCAGCAATTGCCCTTGTGGCCAAGAAGGCAATTGGGACAGATCAAGAGGAGTGTGTCTAGCAGATCCAGGGGGGTTCTTCTACCCCTTTATTCTGCTTTAGTGAGGCCACACCTGGAATACTGTGCCAGTTCCGGTCTCCCAATTCGAGAGGGACAGCTGCAATAAAAAGGGCATCGTGTTTAGTCGTCTGGAAATTGCTAAAGAAAGTAAAAAATAAACAAGGTATCTGGGTTTCTTCTAGCTGTATCGTAATCTTCACAATTACAGCTCTAGGTGTTATTTGTTCACTAGACAAAAAACCACCAGTGCAAGGAAGCATCATTACAAGGATTCAAAGCTCCGGGAAGACAGCACATACTGTTATATTGGTGCAAACAGAACGTAGAGAACAGCGAGCTCGACAGCACTTGTAGAACTCAAGACTGGAGATGGAAACAGAGACTGAGAAGTGGCCAAGCAGAATACTTTATCTGATGCGCATAAGAAACTTTTCGGATGTACTCAAAACAGCGTCATTCGCTTCCAAAGCAGCCTGCAGTTTGCATAAACTGCACAGCTAAGGAAAAACATGGTTCTTTCCATTCCAAAACAACTCCTCTCCTACCAAACACTAATTTCTGGGCAAGTGAAGTGTGTTTGTTTCCTTCCAAGGCTTGCTTACTTGTTTGAACAGGCTATTCCTGAAACAAAAAAGTGTTAGAAAACGAAGTTTATAACAGCAAAATCTTCATAGGCCCCAGAGACTATAAATCACAGCATCATAGAATCACTAGGGATCGGAAGGGACCTCGAAAGATCCTCCAGTCCAATCCCCCTGCCACAGCAGGATCACCCAGACCCAGTGGCACAGGAACACAGCCAGGCGGGGCTGGAACGTCTGCAGAGAAGGAGACTCCACAACCCCCCTGGGCAGCCTGGTCCAGTGCTCCGAGACCCTCCCTCCAGTACCTTCCTTAACTGTTGTGCTGAACCTTTGCACTGCAGATTAAATTACAGGTGTAAAAGAGAGCTAGAAAGGAATTCTTTGCATTTCCTAGGAAAACAAAACAAGGTAAAGCATATTATCTGCACTCGCATTAGGATGATGCAGTCAACTGATGGTGAGGAGCATGGCACCATTTTCATTGCAGCAAACTCAAAGCACTCATGTAATTATCAAGATTTAGGAGAAGAAATACTACAAACTGAAGAAAACCAGACGAAAGATTTTGGGGGATTAAAATGGTGCATTTCTGCCTCCTTGGTCTCTATGAGGGATTCTATAGCAACTATCACGTACGAGGTGGAATGATATGGCTCTAGGATTTGTGCTGTACTGCTACTGCTTTCAGTGGGTACTCTCGTTAAGAAAATGTGTTGACCCCAGAACAATGCAGACAAGTGGCAATAAAGCAGGTTTAAATGTTTCTGCTGAGAAGCGGTTGGAGTGACAGGATTACCATGGATCTGAGCTGGAAAGGGTTCATACAAGATCCCATAACTGTAAACAGCAAACTACCCTGAATTTCGCTTTCTATAGGCCAAACAGAAAAGAGCTTTGCTGTAAATGAAAGAAGATGCTGTTCCCATACCTTCTGTGCCTGCACCCTTCACTTGTCTGTAGCACCTGTGGCAGATGGGACTTTAGATAGAGCACAGACATTGCTGTGGTGGCTGTCTGCAGAAATGCTGGCAGCAGAGGAGCACAGGGGCTTGTCTAGCTCTGCTGTTGGGGTCTTCATCCTCATTACTTACCAACTGACTGCTTAAAAGTGTACTTGGTTTCACTGGGTTGGAAAGACCACAAAGCAGCACAAACTCCTACAGAAAAACACGAATCCCTCCGAAGCACTGTTTGCTTTCCCTGCAAAGTCCTCGCTAAAAAAACAAACTGCAAATGGACGGGTTGACAGATTTATGGCCGCAATTCATTTTTGCTCCATAGCTTAAGAAGAATTAGTATTTCTTAGCCTCTGACAACCTGTTTCGGGTCTTGTTCAGCTTTCGTTTCTCTTCAGTAGCAGCATTTGCAATGATACCTTTGAAAGTCACTCAGCAGGTATTTCCTGGCAAACAGGATCTTCTTTCTTCGCTACTGTCGTTTCTGTTAGTGAGTATTTAAAAATGCCATCTCCATCTTCAACCAGGAACTTCTGTTTTCAGTGGTGGTTTTGGTTTGTAGACGGTCCTACTCACAATGTGAGTTGTAAGGGAATAGGTTTTTTTAAAAGTATCTCCATAAAAGAAAAGATACCTTTTACAAGGCGGAGCGGCTTAGGAGGACTATCCCCTTGCATCACCTGAAAGGGGGTTGAATTTCCCCGGCCATTCGTTCACACTAGCAGTACTGGCCATCTGTGAGAAACCTCTCTCTTTCGGCAGTAGTAACACTTGTTTGGTGACTCTGGCCGTTCTGCAGGCACAGCGAAAAGAAACTGTTAGCGCCGCTGCAGCAGGTGGCTGCAACGTCAGGCTCACACCAAGAAGCCATCACTTATGCTCCGATGGACTTGGTGCCATTTTGTCCAGACCCATTTCCAGCCACCTCCTGGTTTCATACCACCCAGAACGACAAGATCAAAATTAATTATCAAAATACCAGAGGAATGTCTAGTTGCTGTCCAGATAAGACTGAAATTGTGTGAAAGAAAGGAAGAAAAGGTTTTCTTCTCCACAAGTCCTCCAAAACTTTACCGTTTTCATCTGAGACGTGCCAGTCTTGCAACCGTCCTTAAAGGGTCACACGTTTTACAGTTCTCTCTGGCAGCATCTGATTGCTCCAGAAAGGCGGGTCAGATGTTCTTGACGCACAGACAAAGCCCCTCTCGCTGCCTTGCAGTGCCAGAACCTTGGGTTCCTCCTGGTTTGTGTGGAATGCACACACACACACAAACCCCCTACCAAGTGTAGAGCTACAGTAGCTCTGCTTGTGTTTAAAAGCATTCACGTATGTTTCATGATCCAAAAATGTTGGAAAAGCCCTCGTGGCTTCACTGGGCTTTGGCTCAGTGCCACGGCTCTCTTGTGTAAACACACATTCGTGGTTCTCGGCCCTGTTTTGACCTTGGATGGCAAAGAAACTATCTGTAGGGTACCACAGACACTAGCGAGACTGCATCTGAGGCATGAGATGAGTCTGAACCACATTCATGGAGAGACAATGCTTGGAGAACGAGAAAAATATGAGGAAAAAAAGACTGTGAGAGGTGGAATTAGAATAAATGTATTTGTAAAGGGAATGTGCAAATGTGAGGGAGGTGTCCAGGGCAGCAGCAGTAGTTAGGAAGATGAGAAAGATTCAAATCTTGTGAAGGAGTTGAGGTTTCTCTTTACTGCAGTGGTTCAACACTCAAAGGTCAACAGGGAAAGGAAGGCCCTACTCAGCTTCTCTGGCAGAGGGGAGGAGAGGACTCTTCCTAATCGCTTCCTGTTAGAGCACAGTGAGTGGAGACAGCACTGACCTTCAAAGACATAAAAAGCTCTCTGCTTAGTTTCACCCAGAGAAGGTCTCCAAAGCCAGAGCTTTTGGTTCCTTACTACAGGTTTAGCAGTATCAGATAAATGGGAAGATAGGAGCTACCCTATTTCTGGGGGAGTTATAGTGGATTTCTATTTATGATTTTCCCAACACCCAAGCACACACTTCTTGCTTCCTGCACAGATAAAGAAAACACAGTCTGAAAAGCAGCCTCTCTCTTGTGCTTCCACAGATAGTCAGGGATTAAATATTAATTCCCTCAAATAGTTCTCCCCCAGACATCCGATTACAATTTAGTTATGCCCCGAGTACGACTCTACATTTCCCTTGTTATATGAAATTCTTGCTCGGCAGCTTCTAGATGCTATATTTGGCAATATAATTACTCTTGCCTTGAGCACTTTTTTCCCCATAGAATATTTCCTCCTCATTTATGATGTTACATTCCACGAGAGTTTTGAGGAGCCATAGCAAGTTTCCTCGTATTGCCTCCAAAAAAGGCTTGTCTTAGACGATAGCTCCTGGACTGCAGTAGTGACAGACCACGGGTGTTTCAGCATTGTGTTTATGCGACGTCTAATTATTGCTGTTGCTGTTCCTCTTGTGCTTTTTGGCTGCAGTTAGAGACAAGGTCCTATTGTGTTACGCTCTGTATTTGCATGTAATGAAATAGACAAGTACTCAATCCCAGACTAATTAATTTAGGGACTGCTCCTAGCAGGTGCTGCGCACTCATGCTACCTGCACAGAGCATTAGGAACCACCCTACGCGGCGACAGCAAAGACACATGCTGCTGACAGCCATGTGGGATTGCCCGGTGCCCTCCTGTGCTCATGGTATGTAGCATGTAGCATGTATGTGCACACTACTAACATGTATTTGGTGAAGAGGAACGTCTGTCAGGTAGAGAAGTTATTATTTGCAGTATTATTTACTGAGAGCTGACAGTATCTCTGGCTCCACCCAGCACAACATTGCTGGCCACATGCAGAGCCCTACAAGAGGACGTGACATCTTATCAGCTTGGCATGGGGCTTGTAAGTCCCAGATGGCATTCTTGCCTTTCATCTGTCTCCAGGAAGATATGTGTGTCCAGTTGGCCACTTTTCTAAATTTACATTGAGCACATTATACCAACAGGCGATGCGCTCTTCCTTCGGCGTTGGAATGGAGGTGGTTGACAACCAATGCTAACCAGCGCTTCCTGCTTCAGGGAAATTTAAAGAGCACTCCTCCTTGGTGTCATGTCTGCACTTCCCAGCAAAGAAGCTCTCTATTAACTTTCTGGCCCTAGATCAGCAACGTACTTGAAAACGTGCTTAACTTTAAGCACTTCCTGAAGCTCCATTGAAGTGTACTGTCAACACTCAACAGATCATAAATTGTAAGAACATTTGAAGCTAATCCACTTCCCTTTCAGAAGGCTACAAGATAATTCCACACAGCAAATATTATATGCAAAATATTTCTTTGTGGAGTCACTCAATGGTACTTCAGCAAGGGCTGACACGATTTGCTGGAACAGGATTTCGAATGAGTTTATATAATACAGGAAGATCAAATTGCAGTGTCTATTTTTCAAAACGTTGGCCTGATCCTGGAAATTACTAGGTGAGTAATTTAATCAGTGTTTTCAGAGTATAAGTGTAGGCTGCAGCTGAAGCCAGAAGGCAAAGGTGTCAAATCCCATTAACAAGTATAATAAGCAGTATAGGTGATTATGGTAGCGTTCTGAGTACCTGCTGAGAGATGCTGACCTTGAGGGATCGGATGCTCTGCACTTCTCAGAAGATAAAGCATTCTAGTCACCAGTCACATAGATGTTTATTATTTGTGAAGCTTACAAGGCAAAACTGCAGTTGCAGTCCTTTACCTCTGCGAGAGCTGGAGCTCTGACAGTCTGGCTGAACGGCAAAGTATCTGGGGTTTTTAAATTCCACATAGCCAAGATGACATTTCTGAGGAATGCCTGTGCTGAAGA
Source organism: Upupa epops (assembly GCA_013397515.1). Taxonomy (NCBI): domain Eukaryota; kingdom Metazoa; phylum Chordata; class Aves; order Bucerotiformes; family Upupidae; genus Upupa; species Upupa epops. The sequence continues at coordinate 86,411 of VZRI01009310.1, read as the reverse complement.
ACATTGCCATGGGGCAGCAGGCTGAATTAGCTTGCCTTTTGCTCCCACTGGTGCAGCAAAATTGCTCAAGTCTCCTGAGCTCGCTAGCCTAACACTAGGCCAGGACAAGAGCCCCAGCAAACCTTGAACTGAGCCATAGAGTTTTCCTTGTTCCTCTGTCTGAAAGATGCTGGTGCCTGTTCTGTGAAGCTCACTCTGGGAAGCCGATCCATGCAGGAGTGCTGGCTGCTGCTTGCAAAGAGCATTTCCTTGGCTGCCCAGCTGCCCGGGGCACGGGTCCCTCATTGTCTCTGGGCAGGAACTGCTCCCCGCACTTGCAAAACAGCAATCTACAGAGCATGATAACGAAAAGTTCCGTGACAGTGCTGGGTTATGTTTGCTGGGGAAAAGCTTTCTTTGCTGAGTCTCCAGCACTTTTGCCGCACAAGACAAATAAGATCACATGTGCCTATGAGACTTGGGAGATGAGCAGCAGAAAGGGAGGGAGGAGGGATAGGAGCAAGGCGAGGGAGGGGAAGAAAAAGAAAATGTCGTTGTGGTTTTCTCACATGGTAATTATTTACTTTTAAACAGCAACACAAAAAGCATGCGTGGCTGGAGGTTTGGCACTCCCAATAGTATTCAGGGGCCACTCTGGGTTTCTCTGCTTTCCTGGAGCATGTAGAAGAAAAGACTCAAAAAGCCACTGGGCAAAGGGCCTCCTCCCTGATCTCCGAGTCCTTTCCCTGCAGCAGGCTAAATGCAGTCCCTGTGCGCTCTCCGGAGCAGAGCTACTCAATATAAAACTCAGTGTTTACGCAGGCAGGTTGGCAAGGACCACAACACACTCCTTGCCCTGCACAACAGTCAGCTGCATCAGCTGAAATACCACTGTGTGACAGTCCCGCTCAGCTCCTGAAAAAGAAGGCTTGATGGATACTTTTCCATTTCTAATAAGGCATCTAAGAGCCAAGCAACGTTAAACTATGTGCCTCAAGTCTCCACTCTGCTGGCAGTGGCATCCGTTCCTAGCTCTAGAGTATAATCTGGGAATGCAGCTGCACCCTTCCTCCATGTAAGTGTTAGGACATGTTCTGTCAGCTGTGCTCCAGCTCTGCCTCTTTATTTAGCATTAGAGCATTGTCTGATAGCTCCCAGAGATGGTTATGGAAATCCATAGGTAGAGCTATGCCAGACTGCTGAGTATGGCACTGCTGCCACAGGACATAATAGGACCACAGGTGTAGAAAGAGCAGAGCTCAGCTGCTTTGCAGGGGCCAAGCACGGAGTTTGGGGAAATGTTAGGAACAGCGAGCTACCTACTGTTGTTACTGAGGCTGAGCCCTCTGGATGCTTAGCTAATAGAATTATACTCTTTCGTGTCATGTAGTGTGGATTTCTAGAAGGAAGCAAAAGCCAGTGTGTGCACGGATCTCTCGTCTGAAGCCCCAGCAGTGCTTGCAGAGCTGAAAGCACTTTGACTCTGCGTAGTTTCTCTCAGTAAAGTTAAACTTTCGGAGCTGAAGAACAAGATATTGATTTCTAAAAGTTAAAAGCTGAGCTTGAAAGAGATGCCTAGATGTAAGAAATGGCATGGAAGGGATAGCTTTTAATCATAAACAAGATCAGTTGTCGGCAGCACTCAGAGCCTCAAGGAGCAAACTCGGGCCTAGTGGTGCTGTGCAGACCCTTAAAACCATAGGCCCTTCGTGTCAAAAGAAACAGCTCTCTGGACAAGGCAGAGTTGAACCCCTCCTGCACTACATTAACGAGAGTTTGAGGCATCTATTTCATTTTAAAGGAAGAAAACTGAGTCATTGAGCTGATTTCACAGTGACGGTTAACACGTCTTGTTTCAAACCAAGCCTGGGCCTTCTGCCTTCCCTTCTCTGCCCATTTACCTTCCCTGCATGACCAAAATTAACAGGAGCTCTGGAGAAGGTCAGGGAGAGGGCTTTTCCTCTAGATGAAAGGCAGCAAAGCCCCAGCCTGGTTCAGTGGGGTACAGCCTCCTAGCTAGAGGCCGAAGGAAGCAGCTGGGCCTGCAGGAATTCCCCTCCAGCCTGGGCACAACCAGGAGACCCACAGGCAACTGCCTTGCAGCTTCTGGTCCCGGGTGACTCTGTCCGCTAGCTGTTCATGAGTGTCTGCTTTTAACGCTTACTACACTGGGAGAATCTAAAATATGCCCCCCGAACAATTCAGTGGCCAGCAGTGCTTGTCCTAACACACACAGCGCAGGGAAGGGCCCCAGGCTCTGTGGCAGCAAAGCTTCCAGCCTCTTCTCCTCACTTGTCATGGAAGAATCAGCACAGACCCGGATTTCCCAAGCCAGCGTTGCAGGGCGGGATGGATATTGTATGAGCCCAGAGTCACTCTGCACACAATGAAAGAGGGCTGTGCTTTAAGACACAGCTATCTTTTCATTCTGCATCTTGCACAGTGGGAGTTCCTGGCTGACTCTGAGCCCTACTGTTTTGTGAATAATATCAACAACAATAACCGTCCTGGCTATTTCTGCGAGGAGCTGGGAGTGTAATTACCAGTTGCACATTTGATAGCACAAAACTGTTTGGAAAAGGCGTAACAAAAAAGCAAAAAGGCTCCACAAAGCAAATAGAATAAACTCGATTAAAATCTGCTCTCCTCCCTCCTGAATAGATTCTCACCCATTGCTGGCCGGCTGTTTCTCTGCAAGATTCCTCCATTTGTCTGACAATTCTCTATTTACTTCCAGTCTTTAAGATTCCATCTAGCAAAAGGCTTCAGCACTGATGTCAAGATGATGAAATCTTTAGGAGCAGGCATCTTGAACAGATTTTTGTGCTGGTAAATCTCTGTGTCACGCTGAGATATGATGAAGAGTTCACCATCTAATTTGCACAGATCTGTAACTCAGAAAGTGTAAACAAATTTTGTTCTATTCTCACAGGCATACGTTACCTCTCAAGACATCACTTATAAGACGTGACCTAGATTTATGGCGATTTCCTAAAACATTTGCTTTTTTCAACTTGTGCTGGAAATCTCTGCCCTTCAGCCATAGTCATCTGCTGCCAGTGAACGGCAGTCGTGACACTGCCTGCCCGGGCTGTTTTGAGGAATTTTGAAGTCTCTTGTGTGAGATGTCTGTGTCTCCTCTGCAGACTCCCGCCATGGCATGAATAAATGCACTGTAGATCAAGACTAAATACAGCCTAACTCCTCCCATGCCAGGGAAATGGGTTCTTTACCTGAGTAGCCATTCACAGGTACAGTTAGTGTGTGCAGTGTCAGCTGCACTTCTCAGTCTGTCAGCCGGAATTTCTCTACAGAGAGGGCTCTAACCAGCACACTATGGTGTCTGTAGATATGCACTGATAGACCCATAGGCTGCTTGAGCTCGGGTGCTAAAACGTGATTTATTTCCTCTGGTGGGTCCAGCCTGTGTGTTTCAATGCCTGGAATACATACAGCATTATTATTAGTGCTCCACTGCGTATCTTAATAATCTCCTAGGAAACAAGGAGAATGGTGGGGAGGAAGTGAAAAAACAATAATTGCCACAAGAATATACAATTTGCAATGTGTTTTGTTAATAGAGTGCAAGAAGCTCTAATTATAATGAAGTATAAATTCAATGCTAGGGCTGTCAGACCTCTAGGAAATAAGAGGGTACTGACTTCCGAAGAAAGAGTTTTGCTCGGTAGCTTCTGATCCTTATACTCACTTGTGCTGTGTGCAGGAAGTGCATGAGCAAGTCCCATTCATCAATAAAGGGATTTGTGTGCCTGACTGCTTCTCTCTCCCCTCCCCTTCCCTCCCCTGCAGATACCCCTTTTTCAGACTGTGCTCTTTAAAGTTAAGCGAACATGAAAGGAAACTGTTAAACTCTGGTAATTACCCAAGGATAAGAGTGATGTATCATTTCAAACAGGCTTTCACTCAGAATTAATAATGACAACCTGCATCGTTATTAATGGATATGAGAAGGGACTAGGAAACAGATAACTTTTTTCTCCAGCAATTGAACGTATTTATCACTTTTCAACGAGGAAACGGGGAAATGCCTCTACGTTTGTCTGTGGAGCTGTTCTCACCAGCCCCCACTGCCCTCTCTCTGAGATAAGGGAAGTCAGTCAGCTTTTTCCAAGACTCCCAAACCCATCTGAACCTGTTTTGATGGTCATAAACAAAGCCACCGGTGACTAAAACACCTCCATATTGATCAGAAAAACCCCAAAGTAAGTAAACTGAGACAGAAAGAGGGGTTTACGGCATAAATCACAAACAAGGTTACTCGGTGCAGAATCACTGTAAGTATCAAGAGCTGAGAGCTTCAATGCCTAGCAAATCTGGATCTCCTCTTCTAACCATTTGGATCTCCTCATCCTCATCATAACCACTGAAATTGCTTTGAAAATACTGACCAGAGTAGCAGCGGCTGAACAACTGCTCAGCTCTGTGTGTGTCCCTAGGTATGTGTGTATACTGTGTGCATATCACCGTGCATCTCTGTAGGTGAGTGTGGCAGAATGTCATGTGAAATATGCAGGGCTCTGGTCCAGGAAAGCACATAAGCAAGTGCTTAAATCCAGTCCTTTCCAGGAGAGAATCTTGGCACAGGCTGGGTTTAAAGCATATGCCTGAAGTTCAAGTGAAGCATATGGTTAAACTTTTTCTCGCATCAAGGCTTTCCCGATTCCAGGGTTTATAGGGCAATGTGCGGCATTTTTGAGGAAACCTAAAACATTCTCACTCAGAAAGACAGAAAACCTGTACAGACCTTCTTTGAAATAGCTGGTTCGTTGCATTCTGTCAAGGAAGGATAGGAGTCTAACATAAAAACCCAGGAAGGGCAAGAACAACAACACTGAAATACTAATCTAGTAGGCTCATTCAATAAGCAGACCCAGATCCCCAGAGCTTTCAAAGAGCAGAAATTAGTCCCTAATGCACTCATCAAAGGGAACTGCAATGTTACCTGGTGTGTTTTGTATTAGTCTTCTATTTTATCTCCTTTCCTGGAATTTTTTCCTCTTACCTTTTTTTTATGTTTGCTAAGAAATTAGGCCCTGACTGCAGACAGGGTACTCACAGACATGCAGGTCATAAATCTCCCTGCCAGCCTTTTTCCATCCTGTTCTCCACTTATTTCTATTTTGTTAATAATAAACCCACAGCCTCCTTCAGTGAAATAACGCAGCACTTGACTATGACTACCCTTGAACTGACTCACACAGTGAGCTTCCTAGGAAGTGGAAGGAGCCTTTCCTTCCAGCTTTGTAAGTCCCAGATGGTGGGGGAAAGCGCAGTCTTACCTGGGATCCCACCTATTGCTGCAGACCGTGTGTTGTGTACATGAATGCTTGTGCGTGCAGGTCAAGCTGCAGCAACTGCTCTACGGACCAAGCACTGAGCCTTCTCCAGAAATCTCCCTAAGGAAGGGGAAAAGGGAGGAAGGAACTGGGGAACGGTGAGGCAGCGCAGAGGCAGCAGGATCTGCATCACCACAAGCCCTCGCAGACACAGGCTGCTACTATGTCCGATTCTTTCCCCTCACTAGTCTTTTGGGCTCGGCCAAAAGAAAAGGCGTGTGTCAGCTTCCTGGAAATACCTCTCAGGACATGTTTGTGTAATAATAAAGGTTTTCTTCACCCCCCTGACATTTATGAGGATGAAAAGTAAATCTTAAAACAGCTCTGGGATGTAAAATCAAGGCCCAGTATGAAAATGAGGACTGGCACCTCATTAGAGACAAGTCAGTACTGTGAGGACTGTTACCTCATTAAAGACAAGTCGGTGCTGTTGTGACAGAGGCATCTGCTTGAGTTATTAGATACACAGACTGAAAGCAGTATCTTAATTAGAAAAAAAAGGAGTTGAAGCCGTGCCACAGAAAGCTCTAACCAAAATAACAATTGCACTTAAGCAGGATGCAGTTTTTGATGCTTTCGGACGGGAATCCCAGCCTGAGTTGGAAATAAGAATGTGTTAGAAATGGGTGTCTTCCTGTGAACAAGCTCCCGTTAGCATCACCTGACAAAAAAAGGAAAACATGTAGTCACAAAGCACTCTGGTGGCTTCAGCCGAGAAGCAGCATCAATCAGTTAATGTTCACCCTTCTCTAACTCCCCCTTACCACCGCGGTGGATGCAGAGCAAAGTACTGCCTGCAGAATAAGGGGGAGAACACAGAATGCATCCAGCAGCTCGTCCTCTCCCACCTCCACCAGTGTTTCAGGAAAAACTGGGCATAATTTCTGATAGCCATTTCACTTTCCCTGTTTCAAGCCTGCTCTCTGGGTGCCTTCAGGCAGTGGCAAGGATGCGCTGACAGACAAGGAATTTTTCCCTTGTGGAAGAGAACTATAGCAGGAAGTGCATACCCCAGGCTGTAGTAAAAAGAGGAAGACATTGAAAATCATTGTCATTGTCATTTCTCCTCTGCCAGAACTGACTCATGAGGAAGAGCCATCGCTTTTGTCTGCCTTTCCTTTTCTTTCTGTAGCCTGTGAACCGTGGGCTAGTCCTGTTCATGTAAATGCTGGGCTTTTGTGTGGCTGTTAGGGTTGGGGGGTTTTCATACTCAGCTTGAGTCCAATTCTGCCTGCTTTGCTGTGGTGTCAGGTAGCTGATTATGCTGAAATGAGTCAGGGCAGGCTGCTCAGAGATAAGAAATAGGGGAAAAGGACACTGCGAGGAAAGAAAAGGAGAAAAATATCACCATTGAGAAAAGCGCCACAGAGGAAATAAAAACAGAGCCAGGGTGACTCTGTGGTCATCCTGGGGTCAGAAGGACAGAGATGTAATCAGAGGAAGGAACAATCCAAGGAAAGTGGAGACCAGGCAGAAAAAAGCAGAGGAAACAACACTGAGAGGTCTGTGAGGGAGAGGCTGAGTAGCAGAGAGAGACAAAATAGAGAGCTAGACAGGAAAGGAGATTGAGGGAGGCTGCTTCAGGGCTGAAGCCTTGTGGTTCTAGAATACTGTACACAAGCCTGGCAGATGCAGTGAGGCACAGAGTCATCAGGGGTCAGAAGGGACCTCGAAAGATCATGTACACGAAGTGAAACTGCTACAGCATGGAAATGCCTAGTGCTTTTCTGCTACTTTGCAGTGGCATAAAGCATTGTCACAGTAAGAAGGTTAGGAGCTTCCTTTGAAAGCAAGCATGGCCTATTGTGCTAAAGAAGGGTGCTTCCTGAAGAAAACGGGGTGGGGGTGGTAGTGGCAGCAAAAGGCAGACTTCATTAAAGAAAAGTGGCTGAAGGAGAAGGAAAGTAAATACTAAAAGGGACAAATAAAGGGAAGATGAAAAGACAAAAGTGATTGATGAGAGGAAGAAAGGAAATGGAAGGAGCTGAAATAATGAGAACAAAGACAACGAATAAAAGAAGGAAGCACAGAGGAGAAAAAAACCACATCCAAATGAATACCTGGAGGTCTTCATAATTAATGCATTTTCTCTTGCTGGGAATGAATTTATATTGCACTCAAACAGCACAGCGAGCCACCATTTACACCCTTTTAGGCGAAGGTGTCATATTTGAGCTTTTTAGGGATAAATTACTCAGGCTGGTTAAGATCCAGCCTCAAAATGTACACTTGCCTCCAGTTCAGTGCACATAAGCAGGCATTAAAGTGAATAGAAGGGAAGAAATCTGCTCTCAGTTTTACCTTTGTTTTTCAATTTGAATTTCAGATTAGTGGATACCCTGGTAGGATTTCACAGGTACAACTAAATTACAGAATCAGAGGAACCTAACCAGCTTTACATGACTCTTTCCCATTAAACAGAAGGGGGAAAAAGAAGAAAAACAATGGGAAGGAATGAATTGTGTGGTACCCTCAGCTACCTGCATTGCCTGGGCAATGTATCAGTGACGAGCCAGCGAGACTTCATAATCTGAATGTTCTCCAGATGAGTAACACCTTACACCAGCAAACCAAACAATAGGACATGCTTCATTCTGTCCTTTCCTTTTACGGCAGCGCACAGAGCAAAGGGGACATAGGAGGAAATCAACTGTAAATGGCATCTTCAGTAATGAAGGAGAAAGCTGGATATCCACAAGTCTGTTTCCTAGGTAACTGAATGGAGGGACAATCAGAATCTCTCAATTGCACCCCATTATAGAAATTTTCTGCTCAGACCAGTAAAACGAAGAGAAGGGTGATTGAAAAATCTTCAGAAAAAATCCTCCTGGAGCACTTTGAAAGAACGGGGAAGCGAGCAGATAATACACCTGATGGCTGCCTGCACGCACCAGCCCACCGCAGTCATCTTCAGAGCAGTAAGAAGGATGACAGGAAAATCATGCATTTAAACATTGCGTTCCCAACGGTCCCAGATTTCATCCTTGACTTCAGGGACGGGGCTGCGCCGATGATTATATTCTCCAGGAGTATCTCACAAATGGACTTTGACATCCTTTGAGGATAATTATTCGGAAAAATCTGCATTCCACACTCACTCTCTCTGTTACGCTTTGGCACCTCACCAGCCGCATGGCCCAAGCCCGCTAATGTGACCTGATGAACCAGGGCTGCTGTTGATCCACTAATATCACTTCTCTGAATAATTTATAGAATGCACCAACTTAGGCAAATGAAACAAGCAGAGATACCAAGGGAGTTCACTTCTCCTCACTGAGTCATCTCTTAGTACCAAAATACTAAGGATGTGTTTTGTTCAGGAGCATACTGGGGAACAAAAACAGGTATACAAGCAGTCAGAAGATAAAAATATGACAAGGTATAGCAGCTAGGCAGATAAATGAATGAACCTTAAGGAGCCATTTGAATGTCTTCCACTCCAAGTGTTAATTTTACAGTATCACAGCTACTCTGGCCATCCAGGGAAATGCTCTGCCTGTAACCTACGTCAGGAAAGCTTAAGTTTCTTGTTACCAAGTCTGCCCTCCCTCTCCTTTTTTGCCCAGCGTTAATACATGGTCTTTTTTCTGTTCTTTATGTTTTCTAAAAAGTTTTAACCCATTTTACTCTGAGCCAGAAGCCTAAGAGATGTGAAAGCCGTTTGCTAAGGCTGACCACATCAGCACAGTGTTCCTTTGGACACAGGCAGAAGAAGTGCGTTGCACTGAGCAGAGGCACACTCTGACCTGCCAGCCCTTTCCTCTCTCAGTGTGTTCTGAGGAGGAAAATAAAAAGGAAAAAACCAGATCAAGAACTCCTCCGGGTAAGAAAAGCACTGCGTTATTTATAAACAAAAGCAGTGTGTTTCCTGCTTTGGGATAAGTGAGACAGAACACACAGCTCACACTGCAACAAGTGTTAGCAAAGGAAGCACCGGGAAGTCATTGCTGTTGTGCTGGATTCCTTTACCAGGGATTGCATCTCATCTAGCAGAACGAAAGGACAGAGCAGGGAGGGAAATGCAGAGAAGGCTTCTGGATAGTGGAGGATTCCAGGATTTTTGTGTAGGTTTTCAGGAGTTCATACATTTGTGCTCATTTCCTGTCTGACCGGTTTTCTCACAGAGGATTGCTGTATTTGGCAAGGAATCAAGTGAAACCTCTCTACCCTCTGCTTGTCTGTTGGACACCAGGTACATTTTGGTTCATTTCCCTGGGTGTTTTCATTGCTCTGTAATCGACTGCTCTGCTTTACTGAGAGAAGTTCAGAATACTCACAGGAATTAGAAGCTTTGTGAAGGCATGGCAAGATCAAGTGCAGCGCATTTAATTGTTCAAGGCAGAACTCATTAAAAATATGTGCAGGAAGGACTCTGAAGGGAACAAGCTACAAGTAGTTTGTGAAAGATGCAGCTACCTACATCTTTTTGGTGTGGGAAATGGGAAAATGTCCTTTAAAGTGTCAGCTTTTAGTCACAGCTAGAAAAGAACACCAGTTCTCATGAATAATCCTACATTATTATTTTCTCTTGGATGGCAACTCCATTGGGTAGGGAGGTAGATTATGGCAAAGTAGTCATCTTTTGAAAACAAATACATCTTATGAAAAAATATTCCAAACCAGAAGTACCCAACTGCAGGATTGCAGCTCCGCTGCTTTGCAAAACTTCCCATTTCTGTCTTCATGACTGAAAAGGATCCCCTTAGATTTTGTCTAAGGCAGGCGGTAGAGAGACAGGCCTTTGGGCAGTACCTTGCCACATCTAAAAATAGACCCAAATGCCTGGTGGAACCACAAGGGAAGCTCTCTTCCTACAGGTAGACAGACTTTCTCTTGGGTTCTCTGAAACTGCAAAATCCTCTGTATTTAATTACCTTCTCCCAGCCCCTGCTATCTCAGTTCCTTTTACATCCTGTCTTAAAATCCCAAATGTGTTTCTGTTTAGCAGTTTGCTGCAGTTTCCCAACATCACTATGCTCTTGTTGGTACAGCTTCATCATGTTAGTGATATCCCCGTGAAGACTGTCCCCTTCGGCCTCATGGAGAGAACATTTCTGCTAAAGAAAGTCCTTCAGCCCTTATTATTTCCTGTTCCTTCTTCTTATGGCACAAACTGGATGAAAACTTGAAGTTGAAAGGAGCAATAGTTCACTGGGGGCTGTGGGGGGGAGGGTGGGGGAGAGTGGGGAGGGAAACGACGCATAATGAAGCTTCCATTGGAAAGTAAACATGGCCATGGACTGGGGAGGGGACTGGCCAAGCCAACTCTGCCACTGCAGAACTTTGTGTAGGATGTCTCCAGAAGCACGGAGCACAGTGTTTGTGGAGATGAGGAAGCATCCGGGTACCATGTAGGCCAGCTAGAAAATACGTGTGCTGTGTTCCTGAGATTAATTCCCTTCAGAAAGGCCCTCCAAGCTCCTCACAGCTGGCTAGAGCTTTCCTCGGGAAGGACAGCGTTATTGGCAGAGCAGGGAACAGATGTGTCCAGCATAGCTGGCAGGCATTTGTACCAGACGCCCGGTGGCAGCAGTCGAATTCGTCGATGTAAGCCCGTTGGAGAGCCAATGCATACGGTTTATACCGTCTTCCCTCTTAGTCAGGAAGGAAACCACCTATTTTTACATCTGGATGTGGATATGGCCAAACACAAGTGCTTGTGCTAAGGAAGAAGAGGAGAGACTTTTGGGGGGGAGGGTCCTCGTTTGGAGCAGTTTCCCATTGTGCTTACTCACTATTTCCCTGGAAGAATGAAGCAGCTACCCTCGAGGAGCTTTTGTCACCTCTAAAGCTCAGATTAGCACTCACGGGCACAGTTTATTCATTGATGTAAATGGTCGTGAAGTGACCAGCTGAAGCAGGCAGTTCACATGCACAGTGCACGCTCAGGATCACAACACCTGATTAGATCTGGGGGCGATCAGAGGACAAAGCCCGCAACGACTAACAAATATTTGCACCGTAAAGATTGCAAACAACCTTTTCAGGTTACTTTTGACTCACCACAAGGATTAAGCAGCAACGGAGAGCGTGTAAATCCATTATATCCACTGTTGTCTTGAAGCTGTCTTCTGAAACAGAAAACAGTGTCTGAGTCCTCTGCGTAAATTATCACCAGTTTGCATTTTTTAAATGAACTCGAAAAAGAAAGAGAGGGAACGTTTCGCTTCACCCGCTGCACCCCTTCTAAATTCCTGGGAAATTCCTAGAAAGTAAAGTACTAGCTGGCTAGGTTTCCCATTCCCATCTCAAGTAAAGCACAGGGGTTAGGCCACTTATTTTGCTTCACATTTGCATTACCTGAGGGCCTGGGTGTTTTCTAACGAAGTGCTTTTACACAGTCACACGCAGTTGTGGCTTCGTGTTAGTCACAAGGCAGATGGATCATTTCTTTTCAGCTCTCCAGCGATCTTGAAAAGGTGGCCGTATGACACAACAGTGGAATTATCTGTTGGCAGGATCTACCTCATGTTGTGGCACCACTCAGTTGTCACAGGACAGGCTAAAAGGAAGGTCTCACGGTGACCCACGCACTAAATCCATTGCTGTTTCACTGTGGACCGCATTCTCATAGATTTCTGTGAGAGGCAAGGCCCTCCAGGCGGGGTGCTATACAGGTGCTGTGGAAGCTTTGGAGAAAGATGAGGATGCTGAAAGTCAAGTAGTCATACTCCAAAATGCATCCTATATGCACTTCACTTGTTCTAATTTCTGACTTCTAAAGTTCCAGAAACTTTATGGCTCTAGAACAGCTGCTATTGTTTTATTTTCCTACAGTGTGGTGACAGCTTTTAATTTCCATTACTATTTATAAAGAAACGAGTTTAGATAAATAATCTATCTATAAATGGGTATTGATTTCACCATCTTGGTCCTCCCACCAGCTCTCGTTGTTTTGCAGCTGACTATAAATTTCCCACAATACATTCCAGCCTACTCTATAGTTCATAAACACTACAAACTTTTCAGAACTGAGCCTGGTTTCCTGTCTGTCGCAGTAATTCTCACTCTAGCCCTGCATTTCTTTTTGGGCTGTTTGCTGGGTAGCTGCATTAATGTGTGCTACACTTACGCAAACACAGGTGAGCACTACTCCAAGGGAAATAAACCAGCAGCTGCTGTTTCTCATTCGGAGGCTTTTTTATGTGTGCCACAACTGCTGTCTAGGCAGTTTTCAAGACGAGCAACCATTCACCTCTAGAGGCAATGAACGGACAGAGTTAGGGGCTTCACCGTGCATCGCGGGGTTTGTCAGCACCACAGCGTATGCACAGATCAGCTGCCAGGCAAGGCAGGGTCTGTCTTTGGCATTAGTGCATGCTACAGAAGCCGTGGAAACAAGTCCTGCCTTAGATGTCACCCACTTCGAAATGCTCCTTCTGAAGGTCTTAGTAGATCAATATCTCACTTGACATGGATTCTGTAACTGTATGGGGGTCTGATTTGAATCTGCTACCATGATCTTAAAATGAATTTATCTGACTTCATTATTACAGTGCCAGATTAGAGTAGAACTCCAAGCTGAGGCCAGACGGGTAGCTGTGGTCACTCCTATGTATTTTAAAACAAAAAATGAGACAACATCGTCCCGACATCACTGACTGCTTGCAAAGCCACGGTAGGTGAGCGGCAGCTGTCTCATGCAGGGCTTTTACAGAGCGTGCCATTTATACACACAGCTGCATTTAGTACAATAATGATGCAAGCAAACATCACGCCTGAGGACACAAAACGTGGGAACCACTGGCTGTGGTGTAGAACTGCAAATGCGAGGAAAATCAGCTTTTCTAAAAGCCAGAGGTTTAACTTTAACTAGGCTTTTACTCCTTCAGTTAATCTACCTTAGACAAGAGAGCTGGTTGAGGTGATTTCTAGAGGTCCCTTCCGAATGAATTCTGTCTTGATCCCGTGAATGCAGGAGCTCTACCACAGTCTGCTGAACGCAGTGGAACCGTGAGAACACTATTGAAGGTCAGTGGCACTGGATTCCAAAACGAGTGCCTCACAGCTTTGGAAAACGAATCTTGATTAGAACACAAATCTTGGAGCTCTTGCCAATCTCTAAGTGCCATGAACAAAATAAAAGCACAAAACTCACCTAGCTAGCCGTGTGAGTGCACTCAGAGCATTACTCCTTCGTCTGGTCACCGTCGCTTCCATTCTCTACGGAAAGATGGATTCTTCTTCCTCAGAAATAAAACTGGTGGAAGAGAAATAAAAATCCACTGGTCTTCAAAGGAAGGAAAACATTCAACAAAGTCTGCATCTCTTGGCCCTTCACTTGGTCATCATCAATCAGGAAGGCTGAGGTTGTTAAGCATCACTGAGGGTTTATAGTTCAGTAGGATCCTTTAGCTGGTAGCTTCTTGACTCGCACTGACATTGCCCTCCTCCTGTCACTATCAAAGACACCAGCCACATAAGAATTTGTTGTCTGACAGCAGCATCTCTTAGATGAAAGGGCCCCATGTTAACCTTTAAATGTCAGTCTTGGAAGCTCCTGTGTCTTGGCGGCTGATAGAATTGTGAGTAGCCTTGAGAGCTACGGCTAAAACTCTTCACTAAGAACAAGACTAGCATTTCTTTCCCCCTGACATCGCTCTTCTTCGCTCACCGAGGGTGAGAGCCGGACTTTCTGCAGACAGAGCACACAAACACAGTCCGACTGATGAAAGTAGGGAGCAAGAAAAGAATTTAGCCCGCATCACAGTTCATTTCCTGGCCGGCTGCTGGGGCAGCGCTCACACATGCTACACTTCATGTAAGAGGGATGCCAGACTTACATGTCGGTCTTTTATTCCGAACAGTGAGATCACAGACAAAAGTATTATGAGATAATAACAGGTATCACACACTGCTTGTGGTTTCATAGTATCCAGACGCTGCCAGACTAGTTGGATTATGGGACAGTTTTAAGTTAATAAAAGCAATTCGCTTAAAAAGAAATTATCCATTTGGCTCTTGTGGATCTTCCAGTTGGTCTTATTTTTCCAAGAGGCAGCGCACATCTGCCTCCAATTAGTGCATTAGTCCAAGTGCCTCTGCAGTGCTACATGTGCATGGCTTCTAAAAATAAGCAGGATGCAAAGTCTTCTCTGATTCTGTTGCAAATCAGGAGAGGTTTTAACAAAGCCACGGAACCCAGAGGCTGAGGGGAGAAAGAGGGGAAGGAGCAAGGGGCAGTGAATACCAGTGAATAGCTGAGTGAATTGAGCTCAGCCCCTTGAGTTGAATGAGGTTTGCTTTCTGTTCTAGTTAGATCTCACACTTGTTTCCTCACATATCGAAGTAAAATTAAAATGCCTCTTTATTTTAGCAGAAGCCAGTTCAGGCTTCACACGATCACAGATGGAACACAATTAGTACAGAATAACAATGCATTACTGGCTCTATGCTTGCGTCCACCTTCTCTTCACCCTCCTAAGCCTGCTGTGGGAATCAGAGACATCAACATCAATTAACTATACAATTAATACAATTACACCAGCCTAACAAAGTGGTTGGATAAGAGTTTGCATTTCATTCTCTTAGCTCTTATGTAACCACAATCTTGCCTGTGAGCGGTGGCTGCTCCGAGGTAAGGGTGGAGTCAGACACCTCAAAGATGCACTGAGGGCTGGGTACACAATAACAACAACGGAAGTTAGGGAAGTTTTAGGATGAGGTGTGCTTCAGGTTTCAGAGTGGTTGAACCTGAGGAGGTTGAAATAAGGGCCCCTGGGGATTTGGCAGGGGATGAGTCAGGTGGACCTGCCAAGCGCAGCAGATGAGCTGCTCTCCTCCTCTCACTGGCACAGCAGTAAGCCTCCAGCTCGGCCTGTTACAGGGCACATAAAGAGACTGGAGGAGCCAGCTGCACCGAGTCAGCTTTCTTTTATGCAGAAGGAGCCTGGGTGCTTCCTCAGAATGGATGAGCACTTGTCAGAAATGCTGCCCCCGACCCCGCTTCCTCCTCCAGCGACTCGGTTTGGTGATTCTCTTTTGATGTTTCCCTTTATCATGCTGCCCTGCCACCTTAAGATGAAGCTAAGATGAATAATTATGTAAAATAAAGAGTTCAGCTGTTTCCTGACTAAAGCTGCAGGAAACGTGTGCTCAGGGAAGGGGGACAACGGTTGGAGTCATCATCCCTGCTCTGCTGGTCCCCTGTGCGCATCCCACAGGTGGGATAGTGCCAGGAGGGCAGCATAGTGCCAGCATAGTGCCAGGAGGGCAGCCCGACAGTGCAATTCGCTCTTGGAAACCTAAGGATGCTTGATTTCCACACATCCCTGGCACACGGGCTCTTATCAGAGAGGGTCTAATGAAGGCAGCCCCCTTCAGTTAAGCGGCCAAGAGAAGCCAGGTCCTTAAGAGCTTCTGAGTTTTTGTGTTATGTTGCTTGATGCACAACACCCGAGATTCAGACACTGAGTAAAACATCCGCTGGACTCTTGGGTCTCAGTGACTGAGGAACAACGTTATTAGAAATACAAACCCACTGGGAAGATGCCCTGAATTGTTGAGACTTCTAGGAATGAAGTCACCAAAACTCTTAAACAGCTTTGCACTCTGATTTTGCAAGCTGGATGCACAAGAAAAAGGAAAGCACCAGAAGGCTTCTGCCAGCAGCTGGTGCTACTTACCTTTCAGACACCGTAGGGTACCCACCAGTAATCATCCCACACTGAATTATTCCCTCCACAATCCTAATATGTTTCGGTTAGGATTGCTAAAGGAGGTGGAGGATGAAACTGCTGGTACGGTGACAAGCTCAGGGCAGCTAAGGGATAGGTCAAGGGCTAAACATTACGATCTTGTTTTACATATGTCATCTACATCCTCCAGAAGGTATCGTGGAAACCAGTAAAGTCATTCTTTCTTCAAAGTCCAGACAGAAAGGGTGTCAGAGTATTATTCCCCAACAGTTGAACCCCAGAACATATTTACCTGCTGCTACTCAGAAGACCAAGAGAAACACTGAGTTGTACTGGCAGCACAGGGCAGCAGAGAGACAAAGAGCAGGCAATTTTGGATGGAGGGAAGTCCGAAGATGATGGTCTTTCTCCAGTGACTGCAGGGAGGCTTACAGTAACTAACAGGCCCAGGCCAAGAGGTCTGACTTTTAAGTGGCTGATGGAAGGCAAGAAATGGGCACCACTGCTTTTTACATCGTGGATGTCACAGGGGCCTTATCACCTGCATAGTATTCTCTTTGTCGTCTTTCTAACTGAAACAACATTGTGTGAAAAGCTACAGCCTGGGCTCCAGAGCGAGGCGGCTGGGCCCGCTGTGCTCCTTGGAGGCTCTTGTTCTCCAAGGCTGGCTGCCTGGAGAGCTGCCACTACAGGAAGCCGATCTCCACCGCGCTCCTTGCTTCCGAACAGTTACTGAACATGAAAAAGGAAACTGAAATCCTGTTCCTTTTGGTTAGATGAATTTCCTGATAGGTGTCAGGAAATGTCTGAAATGCAAAGTAAACTGTTGCCTTTTCTTTTCTTACAGTTTTCATAACAGACTGTAGCAGGCAAGGGTATTTCAGTATTTTGGTAATTCCTTTCTCCCCATTCCCACAGGTATTCGCTTAGAAACAGGGCCAAGAATCGTTAGAACACGTCTTCCTGTTCTTTGCCTGCTGCCCGATGTGCATGACATTGAGCAAAGTAGCTCAAGTTTAAACCCATAGCAAACCAGGGTAGGTGTTGGGTCATGCACACCAGAGTTCATTAAATGCAGGAGGTTTTTCCTTCCGATGGTACGGTAGTCTGTGAAGACTGCACACAGCCTGGTTCTCCTGACCCTCCGTGGATGTTTGCATAGGTATCCACCTCACCTGTGTCTCTGGGTTGAGCTAATGAATTCTAAAACTGCAAAGACCCAGTAAGTGACTTGGAGAAGAAAGAGCATTGCAAATGAAAAGCCCATAAAGGAACAGTTCAGCCACCAGCTAAAAATAGCAGCTGCCTCAATCAGCACCTCTTCTTTCCCTGGGAGTAATGGACGGAGAAAATTCTCCAAGGCTAAAACAGAATAATTCTCTCAGTTCTTACTGCAAGGAAATGAGGATTTAGCACATAAATCCCAGTTGTGCCTACAGGGAGCCTGTCTGATTTGGACAAGGTGCAGGCCGAGAGGAGAACGAACAACAGGGATAGCATGAGCCACGGCGCTACAGCTCATCCGGTGCTGCTGCACTTTCTCACAGCCTCTTCTGAAGATCAGCGCCTTCTCCAGTCCTCTGAGAGCAAAATAGCTACTGAATAGTCAAACTGGGCTGTCCTTGGGGCACAGGCCTTAAGGAAGTCAGTGGCTCCCTCTCTACCTGCTCAGAGGATGGCAGAAGGATACTCAGAAGGAGTAATATACTGTACTAAGGTTATAGTCAGGTCCCCTGTCTTTAAGAAATGTAGGGTACAAAGACCATGAGCATCTTCTGTACCTTTCCGTACCTCGAAGGGCCCCTTTTTCAGATACTGAGGAAGAAGCAAAGGTGCAGAACCACAATAGTTTCACATCTACAGCTCTGCTGTACAGAGGGGTGGTGCTTCCACCACATTCCAAGATTATCTATTGCATCTAGAGAAGCTCTACCTTGGTCTTATTCATAAACCATACGTGACAACAATGCATTCAAAACCCCGCACAGGGAAATAAACCAGACAGTATCGCTCAGGTTAGCGTTTTGTTCTAGAAAGCTTTGTTCTATATTCCTCCCAATCACAGCAGGCTACCTGTGTAGCTGAAGTTTTAAGAACCATCTGGCAAGACGTTTGAGTTCCACATTAAAACTTCCTACCTTAAAATGGTACCAACGTCCTGCTGTTCAATCTTTCCTACCCTTAGAGGCATCTATTGCATAGAACTAATGTTTGCAGTTTGTTTTCACAGCACTAGAACGTGTACAGGTCTTTTTAGCAGCAGTTCCCAGAGTTGTACTGAACTTCTCTGGCCATAAAGGTAAAATCAGGGAGTACAAACCAAAGGAGGTTAGAAGAGCCGTGGTAGAGAACCGATTTGAGTTCTGTTACCATTACCAAGAGCAAAGGTAAAGGAGAGTGGTTTCTGGACAAGCTGGAGGCAGTCAGAGGATGTGGTTTTGTGGGTGGAAAAGCAGCTCGATGGAGCTCAAGGTATGGCCCTTCATAAGAAGCTCTGACAAATCCCAGAGCCAGGGCTAACGACAGTGCTATGGGCTTGGTGCTGTTGCAAACTTAGGCACACTGGTGCTGGGCTTTTACCGAAAGAATCGCTTGGGAAAGAGGGAAGAAGCAGTAGCTGAGAAATGCTTTCATGGAATAATGAATAGAATGAGCTGGCCTGAAATATTGCTGGAAAACTCAGGCTTCCTGGGAGCTCAGAAAGATGAACAAAATCACTCTTTGAAATCTCTGCTGCAATAGGAGCTCCAAGTAAAATGAATTCTACACAGCAATAGAACTTAAAAGGGAAAGAAGCCCCACAGATGTCTAAAAAATGCTGTATCAAAAGCAAGGCGCTCTTTCAACAAGAGGGTGTCTTTCCTAAGCCTTGACTTAGGAATCGTACATACAGTGCTTTTTATGTGCTGAAGCTGCCTATTTTTAAAACCTGTTCTACATCTTCGGTTTCAAAAATAGAGCAGTGTGTTCTCTTCAGAGAAGACATGGTGTTGGGAAAGAAAGAGGGAAAGCAGTGGGAAATGGAAGGCACTTGCAACGCCCAGCCCGGGCACCCGCCTTACGCTGCCTGTCTGCATATTAGAATCAATTAGGCGAAGGCACCAACACCGGACAGAACTGGGCAATCTGTTAAAATTAGATAACCTTGTTTGCCTCCCACTCGACCTTTCTTCATCATTCTTACACACAAACATCTAGCTATTGATCAGTCCCTTTTCAGTGCTACTAAGGGAAATGCCACGCAGCTTGGGACGGATGAGAGGAGCGAACAAATCAAAACCATGCAGCCGCGGCGTGTGGAGACATGCCGATCGCAAGCACCGAATAGCACGAAAAGGCCTCGTGTCACCGTCTCTTCCACCTGAAACCTTAAGAAAGGACGGACACACATGGCGGGGCAGTCAGAAGTGTAACTCACGGCAGCTCTCTCATCTTCATTCTGCCTTTGTAATGAGGATGGCAAAGTCGTTCTAAATCGATATGTTTTCTCGGGCAACACGATTCCACCATAAATCATCATTTGCACAACATGCTTCTGCTAATAAATCCGCAGCTAGGAGGGATAAACAGGAAACCGGTTAACAGTAAACCTGTGTTCCTGTGCCACTGGATCTGGGTGATCCTGCTGTGGCAGTGGGACTGGACTGGATGATCTTTCGAGGTCCCATCCCAAATGATTCTCTGATTCTGTGATTTACACACGAGTGCCAACGTATCCGTTCAGCACATTTCTGTGTTGTTCCAACATTAGTAAAACCCCAGTAGTTTGTGTCTGCTGTCTGCCTGAAAACCTCTGCATTGAGGAAACTCTCGGCAGTCCCTCCGAACCGCTCAGCTTTTCCTACTCAGGAACCAAAGAACACAAGTCCATTTCTGGGCCAATATTGCCTGCACTTGATGAATTTGTTAATCACCTCTCCCGTCTTGTTGATTCAGTGTCAATCAAAGACAATACTTCCAGCTGAATTGTGGCTCGAGGCGTACGCGTAAGAGGTTTTCTGGCTGGGTGCCAGAGCTGCTTGGGTTCTTGCCACATCAGGCCCCTTATGAACACAATTTTCTCGCACAAGCCATATTTTCAGACTCGGGCTTGCTTCCTCCAGCGCGCTGACAGGGTGCAGGTGAGTGGGGGCTCTTCTGCACTAGGCATATTTGACTCCTTCCTGCACCCGGTGTTGAGGCTTGGCCAGGAATCGCAGGTCAGCAGGACTGGAGAATCTGTCCCTGAATGACCAGAACCGTTTATGTGACCACCAAATCTCCCACAGATGCAGAAGTAAATCACAGGGTCCCTGTTACCCTGTTCAGCCCTCAAAACACAGTTGCTTTCCAGGAATTCTCTGCCTTGCTGGTAGTGACATCCCACAGACTTTTAATCAGCTCCCAAGGTCAGAACAGGAACGGAGCACTGATTCAGTAGGCAGGAATGAAATGTATGAATGTCTTTAAGGGAACTGCAGCTCTGCTAAGTTAAATAGAAAAAAGGATGCTCATTTCTGTCTTAGCAGGAGGAAGAAAGCCAAGACAATGTGGGATTTCACACCTTCCTTTGATAGAATGAAGTAGAAGCTCATTTCCCTGCGCTTTCACATGTTTTGCATTGCTCTGATGGACTTCACTAGGGGTTTTCTCTCTGCCCTCGGGTACTGGGCCGTGATATGCAGCATACAACCTCACTCAGTAGGCCAGTGGTTCATAACGATTGGGATTTATCTTGAGATGGCATTAGATCCGACACAAATTCCAGCTCGCTGCGTATTTCTTCTTTTAGCTGCTTCTTCTGTTCTTTGACAGCACTGCTGTCCAGAGACGTTCACAAGAGCTGCTCTCCAGGTTCACGTCGATTAGCAATTATGAAGGAGCCTCCCTGACAGGCACTGGCCCACTACCCTATTCAGGAAGCTGCTTTCCTCTTGCTGATGGAACCCACCCACAGAGAGAGGTCTGAACGACACCCATGAATCCAAACACTCCCAGTTCCCTTGGGCTGGTGTCCTGGATCCAAGTCAAGATTTGCAGCTGGGCCCCATATGTTCAATAACACAATATTGAACGAGTCTGCAGTGCTGTCAGTTGGCACCGTTTCACAGGCTCCAAAGAAAGCGTGCCAGTTTGGAGGAGCAGTGCTAGAGATAATCTTACCTCTCTGAAGAAATAAACAAACCAGACTGAGGAAATCAGAGTGAAGAAAGGAAATCGAACAGCCCAGATAAAACCAAAGCCCAAAACGTCTTGAAATTAGGAGACCTGCGTGAGGCGGCGATAAGGACGTGCTTGGTATAGATGATGAGGATCCTTACAGCATAATAGGATAGTTTGGGTTGGAAGGGGCCTTAAGGACTGTCTAGTTCCAACTCCTTTGCCACGGGCAGAGACGGCTTCCACTAGAGCATACTGCTGAAAGCCCCATCCACAACGGAACTGAACACTTCCAGGGAGGGGGCATCCACACCTTCCTTGGACAAGTTGTTCCCGTGTCTCACAACCCTACCTATACAGAATTTCTTCCTTACAGCCAAACTTACATCTTTCCTTTCAACTGAACTTGCCCTCTTTCAGTTTAATGCCATTCCCCTNCCCAAAACGTCTTGAAATTAGGAGACCTGCGTGAGGCAGCGATAAGGATGTGCTTGGTATAGATGATGAGGATCCTTACAGCATAATAGGATAGTTTGGGTTGGAAGGGGCCTTAAGGACTGTCTAGTTCCAACTCCTTTGCCACGGGCAGAGACGGCTTCCACTAGAGCATACTGCTGAAAGCCCCATCCACAACGGAACTGAACACTTCCAGGGAGGGGGCATCCACACCTTCCTTGGACAAGTTGTTCCCATGTCTCACAACCCTACCTATACATGTATAGGTATATATATATACATGTATACCTATACANTTCAACTGAACTTGCCCTCTTTCAGTTTAATGCCATTCCCCTTGTCCCATCACTCTACTACCTAATAAAGAGGACCCCTCCTACCCTTTCTGTAGGCGCTCTGGCACTAATACTGAAAGGATGCTACAAGGCCTCCCTGGAGCCTCTTCTTCAGCCTGAACGAACCCACCACTCTAAGCCTGATGTCACGATAAGGGAGGCGTTCCTGCCCCCTCATCATTTTGGTGCTCACTGCAGGAGGTTGGACTGGCTGACCTTAGGTCCCTTCCAACCCAATACCTTCTATGATTCTATAGGAAGCTATATCATTTTCAGACATGTCATGAGTTGTTTGCAATGAACAGTCACGCTGTGGCTGTTCCACTCACCTCTTAGTGGCAGGGATACCATGCAAGCCCGTGTTCTATGCTATGCATAGCTAGCTAGGTAGCTAAGTAGATAGATGGATGGATGGATGAGTGGGTGGATGGATTGGACGGATGCATGCATGGGTGCACCCATGGATGCATTTAGATCTGGTAGTTTTACCTGGATATCCTGTCTTCACAAAGGCAGTTCTCTCCCTAGAAAACTGTGGCGCAGCAACCCTTCCCTGATGTCATCTAACCACGTGGTACTGCGATCATCTGCGGGGTACTGCGGTACACGAGACCTTTCTGCTGCACTGGAGGAAACAGCAGTCACTAACAGGACAAGGCCGTCAAAAGGGACCAGTCAAGTGTCAGCGATGCTGCAAGAACTAAGCATGGGGTGGAAAGTATTTCGGGGTGGGGAGTCCCCTACTGCTCCTCCCAGGCATGGAGCCTTGGCACTGGTTTTGCACGTGTGTTTTTTATGCCCTTGGTGAAAAAGAGTCAGCGTGGTGCTGAGCGAGTGCTATGGTGTTAGGGGGAATATGACTCTCAAGGATGGCTGGGAAGCAGCACACAGGAAGAACTGCATGACGCAGTAGGCTGGAGTAATTGAAATTCAATAGTACAAAATGCAAGGTCATGCACTTAGAGACTAATAACAAAAGCCTCTGCTACAGGCTAAGAGCTCATTTGTGAGAGATGACTGAGGAAGAGAGAGAAACGGGTGCATTAACAAGGCACAGGATAACTATTAACTACCAAAATAACGCGCCGCAGATCGGCCGGTGTTAACAGCAGCAGCACTGCCAGCAGAAACAGGGACACATTTGTGCCACTGCACACAGGCCTCATCGAGCCTGAGACAACCCAGAACTAAACCATGGGTTCAAAGAGGCCATGACAGGGGAGCAGAGAGCAGTTCCATGGAGCAGAGAGCTGGCTCTGTCTCAAAGCCAGCAGTACTGCAACTCTGAAACCGCAGTTTTGCCTAAACTGAGGGGTTTCCTTCGCCGCACTCATGCAACCGCCGAGGAGAGAACGAAATCAATGTAGTGTCTTCACTTTCTTACAGAGAAACACTAGGGCGGTGGCACAAAGGCTGCCGAGGCTCTGGTCAAGCATTCAGCCAGGTATCACTCCCAGGGCTACACAGGTGGAAGTGTGCACTCAGTGCAGGATCAAGCAGCAGTGTCACAGTTTTGTGGTTTGCCTCTGGAGAAGGAGAGGAGATCAAGAGCTTTTATCGTGTTCAGGTGCAAGCCCCAGGAAATGAGGCTTGCTTTATAGACCATGATTTCCTGACTGCACAAGCAGAACAATAATTAGAAATCTAGCGGAGGAGATTATATACTGCAAACGTAGTTGTTTACCTCTCTGCCCCTGGTGTGAGATGAGTCTTGCAGTGCCATTACTTACAGCGCGTATTAGCCCTAGCTGAAACAGGAAGGGAAAAGTCCACGTGTGATGGGACTTCATACATCACGAGCTCTTACGTTTCCTGAAACCAAACAGATGTCACAGGGCAATAAAGGAAACTCATTGCCCCGAGAGAGGCAGCCAACTCAGCCTATAGCTTAATGACAGCTCATTACTTAGGGGTGAAGAGGCAACCCAAGCTCTGTAGGAGCGAACTGGAAGAGATCACACGCGTCACACAGAGAAAACGGAAAGGTAGCCATGCCAAAGGCACATCTGCTGCTCCAGTAGTAGCTCTAGCAGGTTTATGAATGACGGCAGCGCTCCCGCGTTGTGCCCGCTGCACGCTGGCATTTTACACCTCACACTGGATTTCGAAGCGATGGAGTATCAAACTCCCCCCTGCAATACAGTGACTCCACTAACTGGGACAACCTGTCCAGCTCCCAAACGCTACCTTGCCGGCTCGCTGCGCCAGCTGAGCCATTGCCTGATGCCCAGGCTCCTGTGGGTATTATTGAGGTACACGACACCAGCAAGGGGTCACTGAAACAACCGGCACCTGCTGTACCTCACGGCAAGGTGTGTGTTGGAGACGCAGACCTCCGCAAACAGCAGACACTGTGCAGTGCAGAGAGGTTTCCACAGAACAAGGGGCACAGCCATATCGAAATGAAGCAGTGATTGGATTGGGTAGGTCAACTCGAGTCGCTTCCTTTCCCTCGGTTAATACAGCAGTAGCTAGTTAGCAGCTTTGCTCCGGTGTTTCGCAGCACAGATCCCACTGCTCTCTGTGTTTTTCTCAGGTTCTATATTAATTATGAGCTATTCATGAGAGAGATGTATCTAACAGGATTCATCTCACCTTCTCCAGTGATCTATTAGCCAGGTACCCACTCGTGTCACCTCAGAGTTCATTATCACACCCTGGAGGACAGTTCAGCCTCTTGGCTTCAGACACCATTTTCTCACGTGAAGCAACCCGAGTGCTGCACTTTGAGAGACCCCTAACTTTCCAATGACTAAAGTGAGATGAATGCCCCCAGTAGGGACAACCTTCTCATCTTTTGAAGGTGAAGATGAGGTGACCTCCACAGAGAGAACTCATTCGAGTCCTTTAAAGAGCGAGGATGAAATAAATAGCAGTACACTCAAACCATGGACAGTTTCACTGTCACGCTCACTGGAGACAGGAGGTCACTCTGTGCCTCTGCAGGAATCAGTGCAGATCCTAACTGTTCATTCCTTGGCTGGACGGCCACTTGTAGAAGGCCGCGGCACACTCTGCATCTGGCCCAATACCAGCACAGGATGTGGCTGTTGACTCCATTGTGCTTTCTTGGAGTCTAATGGTTGGCAGCAGCAGCTTGCCATGAATGTGACAGCTGGTAGAACGAGCAGTGTTTTGGCCCCCGTGATGTCCCTGCCTATTCCCTAGGCCGGAAGGAGACCAGGATGAATTCAATGAACTCACCAGGCTTTCGCTGGGTAAGACAGCAGGTGCTGGAGAGACGGGTGGCATTCCTGTTGAAGCAAAGGTGGCAGCCTGAGGGGAGTGACTGTACCAAGCAAGCAGGTCAGACTTCAGCAATTGCAAGCAGATCCATGAGGATACCTTCCTTGCCTTGAATTCCTGAGGGATTTTCCAGCTGTCATTAGAGCGAGTAGTGGAAATAAGGCACATTCAGGAAATAAGGCACATCCAGGTTCAGCATTTCCCATCTGGAATAGACTACTCCCTGGCTCAGACAGAGGGACAGAGTGATTAAAAGGGAAGCATCTCGGTATCATCCAGTTTAAGCAGACAGGGAAACAGGAGATTAAGTCAGTATTGGTTACGGAAAACCATAGGCAATGACTTTTTGTAGCTGACTTCCTACTAAGAATTCCTACCCTACCTCCTACTGGTGCAAGTGTGGCATCAGTGGGATGTCTGGGCACCTCTCCATGCTTGTCCTCTAGTCGGGTAAAGGGGGTTCCTGGGCCACCTTGCACTTGGCTGCAGTCTGGGCAGAGTTTTGTCTATGCTTTGCTCTCGGAGCTTTCCATGACTTCAGCTTCCTTGTCCTGTAACAGAGGTTAATGACTTGAGTGTTATTTTAAAGGAAAGGCAGAGGCTAAAGCTAATAGTTCCTCTGCATTTCAATCCAGGATATCCCAATGCTTTAAGACTTTCTGAAAGCAAGTTTAAAGTTTTACAGGGCTATTAAATGTTAACGCAGCCTTTCACAGCAATCGTGTGGTTCCACCAGCTCACATCGAAGAGCTAAGGAAGCTAGAGTGCAGCGTGAGCTTCCTGTTCCCACTCACGTCCAGCAGTATTCCATTAAGGATTAAAATACCTCTTACGCTTTGCTGTGAGATCATTTGAAACCACAGGGAACCCCACTAGCAATCCTGCTGACCGTCAGGAGTTCTTCCTTGCTCTAAAAGCACATTGGTAGCAAATCCTCCTCTGCCTTTCTGACAGCTGACAGGTTCACCGCTCCTCTTGCTTGCTAAAGCTCGGCATCCAAGTAGTCACAAAACCCCTGCGCAGACCCTTGCATTTCACTCACACTACCAGAGCGCTGTGTTAGCACGCAGAACGTTGCACAAGAGTGGTGAAGGCTTCCCCCTCAGTCGTTATCTTTCCATTTTGGAGATAATTAACCGCTGCTGTGCCCATCTGACGGCTCATCGTATTAATCTGAATCATCGGGGATCGAAGGGGCCTCGAACGATCACCCAGTCCAATCCCCCTGCCACAGCAGGAGCACCCAGACACCTAGACTTCCTCCCTTCCTGGTGAAGCAATTTTCCTAGTTCCTGGTTCCTCCACGCTGTATTTCCCTAAATTATTCACAATTCACCCACTCAACTCCAGCACTAATTTAGCCAAGGGCTGACAGCGTTCAGTAACGATGTTCCGCCTCACACGCTTCGTCCCTTCCGTTCTGACCCCTTTTGCAGCCATTTCAACGCTGAGTAGAGGGACCAACACTTCCCTACTCCTGATTTCCGATACAAGCCACAGTGCTACTGGAGGTGGTGGCTTCATGCGGAAACTTCCCTCTAGGATGGCTGGAGCTCAGCCACACTCAGCTGCACACATGCACAAGGTGTGCTGTGCCCGCTGGAGCCCAGGGAGTATTTCCAGGGAGTATTCCAAAACCCCCCAAACTAGAGTCATCTACGGTTCTATAAAATTAAGTCTGAAGGCACTGACACGGAGTTGGATCCGTTTAGCTCCATTCCGAACACTTGAGCTGGAAACCAAAGGAAGAGAGGCGAATAAGGGAGTGGGTTTGCTTTTCAGAAGACAATGTTATTGAATCTACCTGTGCGATGGCAGTGGCCGCAGGAGGGGACTCAGATTATTGGGTAAATAATGCATGTTTACAAATATTACTCGGGCTGTTCTTCCTGCTGGCTCTTCATTTGGCTGAATGATTTATTTATAGCCTCTCCGTGAAGCCAGTCCCTTCTGTGGGTGATGTCATCTCTCTCATCTATTACACACGCTGCACCCCAGGGAAAAAGGCACCAGAGTGTCTCACCTTCTGCAGTTTCCACTGCTTTGAGACACTGCACACATCCACACGCGGATTGCTTCAGCTGTCACTGAGGTACCCATTCAAAAGTATTTCCTTAAGGAAAAGGAGAGGGAAATGACAGATGTCTGTTCCAGTTCACGTTCGCTGTTACCTACCTTTCAGACAGCAGGCACTGCTCTGCTCGTGTCGTTCACTGAGGGCTTGTTCGCATCCTATTCCCATCGTACCTTACGTGTCTGCTGGCTCACACTCAGCTTTGGCGAGGTCAGTCGGTGCGGGGTTGAATGGTGATAGCACGGAATACAGCTAGCAGGACAAAGACAAACAATAACAACACTAAGCTCAATAATAACAGTAATTAAAAAAGCCTCCCCTGCTGACACTTTCCCAGAGGAAAAAAGGAAGGGCTGTTAAATATCTGCCTGGCTTTCTCAGCAAGAGGCTGTTTCCTTTAGATCCGACGCTGTGCAGTACCTGTGTGAAGGATGTAAATCACATCGCAAAGAACCAGAAAGGAGGTGGCCAGAAAGCACTTAAAACACCTCCCTGTGTTTTGGAGGTGATCTCACGTTCCCTTGCAAATCCTTCCAGGCACAACTTCCCAGCTGAGGAGGTTACAAGCACCTCTCTGGAGACAACTTCTGCCACCTGGGAATTGGTGCCTGACGTTAGCAGAGACTTCACAACCTCCCTGGGCAGGAGGGTTACTCCACAAGTACAGGTCTGACTGGGCAGCAGCCTGAGAGCACAGGACGCTTTTAATACAATATCTTAAGCAAACAGTGTTGGACCACAGTTGAATTCTCTTTTACACAGTCAATACCTCTAAGTATTTGGGTTAAAATTGATTAGTGCTCTATTTCTTAAGTGTTCATAACAGCATCGAAATGTATGAGCACACCTCTGATTTTACAGAGTGAAAATACACCCAGCACGTATCATCAGCAGGGACAAGAGCCAGCTAAGCTTCACATAACTGTGTGAGTTTGTGTCTGGGAAGCCCGAATCCATTAGCGAACTCGACTAATAGGTCAAGAAAAGTAATAGCCAAATAAATAATGTATTATCATTTTGTGAAACTTGCTAATGGTTAAGTCTACGGCTCCTGCACTAGTGGGAATCTTCATTCAACATCGGGTCATTATTCAGTGGCTATTGTCTCCACTCGCATGCAGAGTGACTCTCTGGCTGTGACTGCAGAAAGGTACTTCTACATTAACTGAATTTTTCAGGATATAACAGAGGAAACCTGCTGCTGCTTCTCTAGCCTTTCCGCCTGTTAACTCACCACAGCGAGTCCAACCGAACTCCACCAAGGTGCAGCAAAAATCCCAGTTACACTGTGAGTAAGGAACAGGCTCGTGCTAGGTGGGGGCAACACCCCTCAGCTCCTGGCAGCTCCAGCAGCAGAGGCAGCTGCCCACCTCTCAGGCCACTTTGGAAATTATCCTCTCGCACAGGTGATAAAACCAGGAAGAACAGAGCTCAGCAGAGACTCTGTATATGAAGCTGTCCATCCTTCTCTGTCAACATTGCTGGGTTCCTTCCTTCTCCTCAAGTCAAGCCAACTCTACCTTGTTTCTCTTTATATGCACTGAGCATCTAAGTTCAGGCTCCAACAGCACCTGTTCTCTGTGGGGAATCAGAGAATCACAGAACCAGTAGGGACCTCGAAAGATCATCTGGTCTGCTGAGATTGAGAGGGAACCTCCTCTGTTCCAGCTGGCACCCAGTGCCCCTTGTCCTATCCCCAGATGCCCTTGAGATTGGACTGGATGATTTTTCCAGGTCCCCTCCGATCCCTAAGGATTCTGTGATTTACATGGCCATTTCAAGGGCCCAGTTCTACAGGTGTTCAACACACAAAGTCCTCACCGAGCTCCGCAGATGGAAGAGGTTCAACAGCAGTGACACTCAGAGTGATTCCAGTAGGTGTTCTCATACAAGAGGGGGAGAAGATTTGCCAAAACTGTTTGTGCAGTGCTTTGGAATGATGAAGGGGAATGAAGGCAGTGCCGTGTAGACAGTGATTGCTTCTACAAGCTGAGCAGGCTCTCCGTCTCAAGCTCTCGAGGAAGTCTCCCAGTTTAAACAATCCGGATCCACATCTCATTCTGCCATCCCCCTGCTGCGGACGAGTGCTGATAGGAAAAGCAACTCGGAAGTTGCAGAACTGACGCTGCATATGAAGAGAGGCAGAACGGCTCAGCACCGCAGCTGGGAGCACCTATGGCAAATTCCTGACTGCTTCGCCTCTAGCCTCATGGGGCTTGCATTCCCGTCACAGACAGTCGTGACAGCTCTTCTCTGAGACTGTGCCAGAGATGGGGGCTAAGGTGTCGGCAAGATTACAGGGTATATGTGGTCAAAGTCCCGCAGAAGCACAGTTCAGAACCTGTAGCTACATGTATGCTAGTAAATTAAACCTGGGGCTGTTCCCCGGGTCTGGGGCCAGCTGGCATGGTCTGGCCGCATCTATGTTATTAAGCTCTCTTACTTTCCAAACCGGAGTGTCTGACTCCAAGCTGCCTGTTGGGAATGATCTCTGGTCCATGCTAATTTCCAAATTGTTCCAGTGATTATTTGGAAGAGTGCTGGTGTCTGCCAGCCAAAATCATGTCAGCGATTTTTTGTCTGACAACTTGACAGTACAGACGGGCGAGTTCAAGTGCCCGGACTCTGTACTGACTCTCTTCTCGAGTCCTAGTCTCCATGCGCTTTCTGTCTCTTCCCCGTGCTTTCTATTTCCTGAGCACATGGTTTGCCTACAGGACACTACCAGTGCAAAGAGTCATTTGTCATCGAAATAAAACCATGAACTCAGCTGAGCTCCTCAGTGGACAGAGATCTGATGTGGAATCGTGAGTCAGCGTCGGAGACACCAGACACAGCTCGTTTTTAGTCGAGCTGTAGACAGCTCCTCGCTGAGAATGAACTCTGAGTTAGCCAGCTGGTGCCAGTTTCCTGAACTCCAGGTACTGCCAGACGTGACACCGCTGCTCCCACAGCACTGCAGTTATCAAGAGATTTGAATCAGGTTGCAAGTGCGATTTTTCCTGCGTTGTCCCTTAACTCTGCAACAGAAGAGTTGGTACTGAACAGAACTCTGCAACAGAAGAGTAACGTTGGCTTAACTGTACTGGGGTATGGAAACTGAGGATATATCCCAGGGACACATACATCAGCGCCTGGAATTGTCCGGTTTTCCAGAGCATACATGCTCAGGAAAAGGCTGACGGGAGATGGACAAAAGAAAGCGAAGACAGCCCTTCTGAAAATCTATTGCCATCGTTTCTCGTTTCCTCGGGTGTCTTTAGTATAGAGTCACAGAATCATTTGGGAAGGGAAGGGACCTTCCAGTCCAATCCCCCTGCCACAGCAGGATCACCCAGACCCAGTGGCACAGGAACACAGCCAGGTGGGGCTGGAACGTCTGCAGAGGAGGAGACTCCACAACCCCCCGGGCAGCCTGGTCCAGTGCTCTGGGACCCTCCCTGGGAAGAAGGTCCTGCTGAGATTGAGAGGGAACCTCCTCTCTTCCAGCTGGCACCCAGTGCCTCTTGTCCTGTCCCCAGATGCCCTTGAGCAGAGCCTGGCTCTATCCTCCTGACACCCACCCCTCACAGATTTCTAGACAGGAATGAGGTCCCCCCTCAGCCCCCTCTTACCCCCACAGTGACAGTTTTTATACGGGCTAGCTTGTGCTTTACCGATCCAACCCTCGGCTAAGAAAGATTCCCGATGTGCCATGCAGAAATTCCCTCTGGCAATAAGAGTATCTGATAGAGCAGAACTGAAATCCACCTTTCCTATGCAGCAATGACACTTCTCACTCAAGGGGAAACAAAACCAGAGACTTCAGCTAGAGAAGCGGACTCTTTGGAGAGAGTCTGGAGAGGATCTGGATTTCTAGTTTGGTCTTGGTTGTACGCGATGGGACTTGAATGAACTAACCCTATGAGGACTCGACAGAGAATCAGCACTGGATACTCTGAGGGCGTTGCTTCAAAATCTTCTACAATGCCTTACGGAGGCTTTCTATCTCTGTTGGGATAAGGAAAGAGCAGGAGCAGTGGGCAAAGTTGAGCTCAAGAGTGGTACAGAGTTATATGGGACCTTGTATTGGAAGGATTGACCCTTCACACCCCTGAAGCCTTGTACTGGCTACAGCAGAAGCCGATTTGGCGGTGGCTCTTATTTCCTGGATATTTGCAGTAAGAAACACCCCCGCCGCAGGAAGGTAGTTACCAGCAAGGAGTATTTTCATCCCTGTGTGAACTTCACAATACATCAGACCTGAGCAAAACAGAGATGGGCCTCGTGTACTGCCCGGAATAGGGGAGAATGCCTGCTGGTAGGAGGACAGGAATGATAAGTTAAAGTTTAAGTTAAAGTTAAGCAATAGAATCACAGAATCCTTAGGGAGCGGAAGGGACCTCAAGAGACCACCCAGTCCAATCCCCCTGCCACAGCAGGATCACCCAGACCCAGTGGCACAGGAACACAGCCAGGCAGGTCTGGAACGTCTGCAGAGGAGACTCCACAGCCCCCCTGGGCAGCCTGGTCCAGTGCTCCGGGACCCTCCCTGGGAAGAAGGTCCTGCTGAGATTGAGAGGGAACCTCCTCTGTTCCAGCTGGCACCCAGTGCCCCTGGTCCTATCACCAGATGCCCTTGAGAAGAGCCTGGCCCCATCCTCCTGACACCCACGCCTCAGGTATTTATAGACATGAATGAGGTCAATAGATGGCTCGGTGTTAATTACAGACTTCAAATTTGTAACAAAATAATTTCTATAAAACAATATTTAATATACAACAAACTTCCACCACATAAACACATTAAAAACACCTTTTTATAATTCCAAGAATTGATTACAGGGTTCTCATAAAAACATTTTCATAACTAGAATCATAATACAGAATGATTTTCTTCTCTATGCCAAAATACATTTAGATGGTAAATTGCTTTAGAAAAAAGATACAGAGAGAAAGAGGGTTTGCTGGCATGTATTCCATCGTACTCCATTCTTTCATGGCCAATGTGAAAACGATATCGAAAACGTGGATCATAAAATACTTCATTGTTTTATCCAGAGTCTTAACCAGGAAAAAAAGAGAAGTAAGTAAAAGAGCTTGTACTCTGAGTCTGTGTCAGAGCAGCACCTACCCCCTGTACAGACTGCCTTGACCATCACACCACCGGTTTGAGAGACACCGCATTCCCATTGACTTTAAGCTTTGGGTTCCCAAAGAACGGATTCACTACAACAGCTGAACTGCCTCGACCAGATACCACACTGGGAAAAAAAAGAATCCACATAAAACCACGGAGGAAGATTGATCACACAAGTTTATTAGTCTTTTGAACAATTGCATCATGTTGTTCCTTTATTTAAAAACTCTTGCAAAAAAAGACATTGGAGTGGACTGGTTTCAACCCTGAGCGTTAACACTGCATATCAAGTACTGTAGTAAAGAAGCTGGTTAAGTTTGTAGCACTAGCACAAGTCACTGATATTAATCCTCTAGGTGATCGGGTTTTTACAAAAAAAATACATAGTTTTCAATAAATAATGCTTAATTTTACAACTTTGATACAGCAATGTCATACACTGTTTTGACACATACTAAACTCTGCATGCTATATAGTCTACTAGAAGACAAAACTTTGCCATGCATTTTCTTTTCCTAGTGCTAGAAAACACTTCGTCCTCCAGTGCATCGCCTCAAGCAGCCTTACCATCTTCCTTCTCTCACAGCAACAGGCCGTGCACTGGCATGCAAAAACCTCAAGAAAAGGTTTCCCCCCCACCATCACTCAGACTTCTAAACAAAAGTACTTTTCAGCTTTTCCCCCCAAAACCTGGAGTGGCTATGAAAACTAATTTCACGTGGCCTTGAAAAGTCTTTGAAATTACATATTTTAAAAGTGTCATGCTTGAAAAACTGCTCTAAAACATTCAGTTTCCCTCACCCGTGGCCATCACGCAACATCACCGAGATGTTGTCACCATCAAGAGTCCCACGCTGCGGAACAGGCCTCCCATTTAAAAGAGCCCACCAAAGCCCGAACAGAACGCAAGGAAAGGAGGAAACCAAAGCGTCACAGCATTTATGTCAAGACTCCAAAACGCCAACATATGTACAGGAGCAAACCCAGGCCCCGATCGGAAATGAACTGACAATGGCATATAACTCTTCTCCCTGGCTTCCCCAGGAGCTGAGGCAAGTTGGTTTTGGAGAGAAGCGGGACGATGGAAACAAAAACAAACGGTGGCAATGGGAGTTCCCAAATCCATCGTTAGGCCGCATCAAATTTCTCAGAGAGGCAGACGGATGTCTTGGCTTTATCGGAAGTGCGAGCTGCTGAAATCTCCCGCCCGAGTAAGCAGCGTTCAGCTGCCACCGGACCGGCCTCCGAGTGATCGGCAAGCCTCTGAACTCTGACACTCCCGCACCCTTTCGGGCTGCGAGACCGCACTTCACAGAAAATCCAGACACCGTGAGCAACCGCCAGAGAAGAAATTTGATTGATCGGTAACGACCGAACCCTCCATTCTCACCCTTCCAGGTTGTTGTTCTTCACCGAAAACCATTCACCCCTTGTTATCCGTATTGCTTTAGGGGCCTCCTCGCATCTACAGAAGTCATTCCTTTGAAATTGCTGTCGATCACAATTGCCTACAGAGTTTTTAAAATATTCCTATCTTTGCACCGGCATAAGCGTTGGGTTTTCTACGAGAATCTCAACCCGAAGACGGTATTACTTTTATACATGAAATAGTAAGAACTTTTGTTTCCCTTTTTGTAAGTCATTCATTCTACACTTTTTGCACCTTTGTGCTTTATATTGAATATAAAAATAGGTCTTTAAAATTCTATTTACTTTAAACTCACTAAAAAACTACTTGCTTGTGAAATTCTCTTACAAATTCACTGCATCCATGTAAAGATAAAATTAGGCAGTTAATTGGTATAGGTAGTGTGCAAACAAATTAAGACGAAACAAAACCAATCACAGCCTTTGATGTGGGCGGGTGAGGGGAAAGGAAGGAAACCAAAGGACTACAACTGTAGAGTTGGGGGAATGTAAGGCAACTCATTGTATTAAGTTTCTGCTGTTTGTTTTTTTTCCTGGCCACACTTACAAATGAAGGTTAGGAGGAACTAAGACACCTACCCTGCCAGCAGCCCTTGAGGCAAAAACTCCCAAGAAGCTCAAGGAGAGTTTTCAGTTGTTTTTTTTCTAACCGGCGCAGGTTTAAGGCCTTTCTAGGCAACGGTTGTGACGATGAGGAAAAAAAGCAACGAACTGTGCTGAACATCACACACCTAAAACTCTACACGGCCCTGACTTTGGCCCCACACCAGTTTCACCTTGGTGTAAAGGCAGAGTTGCACAAACAGGCCTGAGTGAAGGACCAGACCGCACACATGCGAATCACATTCAATACGCGTGATAAGTACAGTAAACCAATGCCAAAGAGCATGTAGCACTTAAAGGATGCTTGGAATGAGTCTGTCTACCACAGCTGCAAAAGACTGCACTTCAAGGAACAAAACGGTTCCCAGTTGTGGTTCTTTAAAAAGGAAAAGAAGAAAAAAGTAATAAAAGCAAGAAAAGCGAGAAATCGCTAAGTTTACAGAAATGTTCACTTTCAAGTTAAAAAGAACTCACATGTTTGATTAGGTTTTACATTGAGTTGACATCCTCAGTGGTAGCAAGTGAATTGTCTTTCCACATAAAAAAAAGGCTCCTGTTTCTCCCTCCTATCACTGAGTCCCGTTACACTTGGAGGAGGTATTGTACAGACAACAGCAAGGAGCGTGGGGGGAAAAGGCCACAGGAGATACTACGCCTGCAACAGGACTGCTCTAGCAAGTCAACAAAGAATCCTACTCATACTAAAAAAACAAACCAGAGAAACGGAAGGTATGAACATCATCAGATACCACCAAAGCAAAACCCAAAGGACAGTAGCTTAGCAGACACTATTTTCATTATCAGAATATTGATGTGTACTCTCACTGAGATCAGCAGGAGCTTAGGCATTCAACAGCATCAAACTTGAGCCCTGACAATGTAGACAGAACACTACCTAATTTTCTTTCCCTTGAGCAAAACGCAGCAATAAAACTCTGAAGTAAAAGAAACTCAACTGTCTGGACAAACAAAAAAGTTTCCCTGCACCAAACACCTTCACTCAAAATATTCCGCTGCTATAGCATCCCACAGTTCCCGTCTGGGAAAAAAAGAAAGGCTATACCTCTGCGAGGGGATTAGATTCTTCGACTAAAGTGGACCTGTTGCTCTTGTAAAATATGCCTGACCGCCCCACACTAGTTACCCTTGACTCAGATTTAAAACGGCAATTTTAAAAACAGCTTCCGAAAATACACACGAGTCAAAACTTTTCCAGGCTGAGACACAGACCTCCTTACAACGCAAACTAAATCTGTACCCATGGACGCTCATCATTCATTGAACATCTGCAAAGCACAAATGTTTAATGACACTGCCTATTATCGCGTTAATAAACAAGGATGCATATCAGAAGAAAGGGGCTGGAAGAACAAGCCCCCGCACTCTAATGATAGCTTGAAGAATTACTAAGAGAATTTTGGCTCAGTTTTAAGACTTAGAACCTGATTAACTTACTCCATCACCCTAGCCCAAAAGCAATTTCCGATAAGAGGATACAGAACACCTAGGCTAGAGCACACTTCAGTGTATCTCTTTCCTTTCCCTCTTTTGCCTTAGAAGAGATAAATGTCATTTGCTTTCGATCTGATTCCTAAGTTATTACATGGAGAACACACTAATCATTTGAGACCAAAAACTGAAAATTCAAGAAACTCTGTTTTATTGAGGACTATCCGTTGCCGAGGATATCGTCGGTTGGAATTGTGGTTGTTTTAAAACACAGTTTCTCAAAGAATTATCACAATGCAAGACATTAATTTGAGTTCCCAGATATGCTATATCTCTTTTCTGATAGCAAAGATTTAGGCCAAACAACTTTTATTTAGAATCATGAGTGTTTTATTATTAATATTATTATTATTATTAGAAAGAGATCAGATTATATTAATTATTTTACTACCAGTTTAACTAACCTAAAGTAAGATATCTCACCACTTAAATGCCTAAGAGTTGTCTTGGATTAAACATAACATGCATGCAGGTTTTAATGTTATGTTTTTTTATGCCTTACAAATGTGTATGCAGGATTTTCATTTCAGCAAGTCTGAAAGCCTGTAGCAGTGGTTGCCACCAAAATACCAGCACAGTGAATTGTCCCTGTAAACAGCTGGATTATTAACTAGAGGAAAAAAACCCAACAAAATCACCAATGCCTATCAGAGAAAATGTAAACTTCTCGAGAAACAAACTTCCCTCTGTTTGCCTATCTGTTTTATTGCCATCAGTAGCTACTGCAGAGCACGCACCTAAGCTCTGACGGCTCCTAAATTAAAAAAACAGATAAAAACATAAAAAGCACACTGACAAAGTCTGCACCCCTCCCCTGCAGCAGAAGCTAATCCGATCCCTGCTCCTCCCCCTGCCCCGGCCCGGGGCAGCGGGCGGTTCTCCCGAGGCCGGGTCGGAGGAGTCCCAGCTCCGCTGCTCCGAGCATCTCTCTGCATCAAGTCTCGCCCAACTTTTTAGTCACCAAAAAAAAAAATGCAGAAGGAAGGAAAAGGAGCAGAGAGGAGAACCGGAGACAAGCGAAGGAGAGAGGAGCACCCCAGTCGGTGGGAGCGAGCACCGGGTACCCCCGCCTGGAACACAACTCCTCGAAAAGAAATCGCTGAGGCTGGGGGGAGCCCTCCCCGGGAGCTGAGCTCAGTCACCGCCCGGCCGGGAGCGGGGGTGGAAGACGAGAGGTCCGAAAAGAACCGGGGCGAGCCCACCTGCTGCCATCCAGACCGGGCTCGCCCGACGGCAACTCCCCGCACCTCGCCGAGCAAAATCGGCGAGGAAAAACGCGAGGGGGAAGCGAAAACACGGGAGAAGCAAAGCAGCAGCCCTCACTGTCCTTCCCCACTAGCTCTGCTCAAACACAACAGCCTCCAGCTACCGCTCCTCCGCAGGCGAGGGCTGACAACACGGCATCTCCAGCGGTACTTCTACAGACACTAATAGTGATACGAGTTTCTATCAGTTCCAGCTGATTTATTAAAATTGTCAAGATACAGACTTTCAGCATTAAAAAAAAACAGGCTATGATGTTGACAGTGCACAAGTCTGCTTTCGCCATCATTTGCTACAAAATATGCAGATGGTCTGTACTTTAGATTATATTGCACAACATGAAAAACTTTAACTATGTGCCTTTTCTCTCTTTTTTTTTTGCGCTAAAATCGAGAATCCAGTTTCATACCTTCCATCTGGGGCCCCATCCACATATCACAGCGTATGAGATACATAAAGTCCTACTATAGTACAGTACATATACAATCTTTTAAACTAAGATAACAGCTCTGAGGTCTATATCACCATTTTCAATAAATCTTTACCTACAAATATTGAACAAATCTGAACTATAGCTGTACAAAAAAGTGTTTGTTTCTTTTTCTTTTTAAAACCACAAGGCCTTTAGATGCAAGGATTATTTTTTTTTTAAATTTTAATCCTTTTAAAACCAGGATGTAACGTACCAACAAACTTGCATGCTAAAAACAGAGAAAAAAAAGAAAATAAAAGGGAAGAAGTGCCTGAAAAGTCTTACTGAAAAAACACAGCAAGAATGTTCCCTTTTCACTGTACAAAAATACGCCTGAAAATATATTAATTTTTAAAAAAGACTGAGGTCTGTTATGTATCAAAAATGTTTTCAATACCTTTTTGTACTGAGGTCTAGGCTGTCTGGTATTCAATCAAGGAGGTATAAGGGAACAAGTTACAAAAAAAAAAGTTGGCAAGTAGAAATCACATTTGTAAAACCATAAACAATTTGATCTGAAAAGTAAACTCTGATCTGAAGTCAGTTCAGTTATTTGTAAGCGTTTGTACAGTCTGCATTTTTTCAAGCTCCCTGCAGCTTTGTTAAGAATCGGATGCATAGAAGACATCAGTTTTCTCCCTCCAAAAAAAGTCGCAATGGTCCCTTTCGGAAAATAAAAAATAATAATAATAAAAAAATTAATCAGAACAGTTCTTTAAGATCTCTCACGGGAAAAAAAATAAAAATCCACAAACCCCCTTGAGTAACGGTTGTGCTGCCAAAAGACTTCCTTGCAGACCATCTTCCAGACTTCAATCAAGAGACCGACAAGCTTCAAACAGCGCCTTCTGTATCATTTTTTCCCCAGTCCCGTTTGCCTTTGCTGTTGTTGTTATCACCAAATACAACAATAATTAAAAAAAATTAAAAAATTAAAATCACAACTCCCGGGCTCGGAACTAAATTCGAGATTTTTTTTTAAAGAAAACAAGACTTTTTTTTTTTTTATCAGCATCATCACGATCATCACCATCATCATCATCACCGGCGTCGCCTAGCTCCAGCTCCACCGCCGCCGCTTCGCCGCTCGCCCCGGCTCAGTACGTGAACACCAGGTCGGAGAAGTTCGCCTCCAGCCAGTCGCCCGCGATCATCTCGCTCAGCTCCGGGGTGCAGTAGTCGGGGAACTCGAAGTGAGAGCCGAGGCTGCCCTCGCTGAAGGAGTCCAGGTCCTTGTCCACCAGCGAGAGAGAGAGGTTGCCGGCGGCCGCTCCCGCTCCCAGCTCGGCGGCGGCGTGGCCGTGCTGGGAGAAGTTGAGGCTGAGGTCGAAGAGCAGGTCGTCCGCCTCCTCGCTGCCGGCCGACGAGGTGGAGATGGAGCGGGTGGAGGCCGGCGAGAGGCCAGGCGGCTGCTGCTGCTGGGGTGGCGGCGGGCCCTGCTTGGTGATGTTCTTGAAGCTGTAGTAGAGTCTGCTGCCTCCGCCCCCCAGTGCCGCCGCCGAGCCGCCCCGCACCTCCTCGTAGAGGCTCGCCCCTTCGGTGGACTCCGCCGAGGAGCTCAGGGTGGGACTCGCCGGCACTTTGGCCACGTTGTACCGCCGCAGC
The DNA here is from genome assembly GCA_013397515.1 of Upupa epops. Lineage (NCBI taxonomy): Eukaryota > Metazoa > Chordata > Aves > Bucerotiformes > Upupidae > Upupa > Upupa epops. Next base: position 47,189 of record VZRI01009310.1, on the reverse strand, counting down.
TGCTGCGGCCCCGGCTCCTCGTCCTCATCCTCCTCGTCCGCCTCCTGCTTGATCCGCAGCTGCAGCTCATCGTCGTCGTCCTCGTCCTCCTCCTCGTCGTCCATGAAGACGCACTTGACGCTCTTGCTGCTCACTTTGAGCGTGCCGAAGACGTACTCGTCGCCCGCATAGTCGCCGTGGTGGGCGGCTTTGGCTCCCGGCTTGGGGGGCGGCGAGGCGGAGGCGGCTTTGAGCTTGCTGCCGCACTTCTTGCCGGAGCTCTTGGCGCTCTTGCTGCCCCCGCTGCCGGCGGGTGCGTTCTTCTCGGGGCTTTGGCTGGCGCTGGGCTTGGCCGACGGGTCCATTTTGGGCTTTTTCCTGGGCCGGTATTTGTAGTCGGGGTAGTCGGCCATGTGCTTGAGCCGCAGCCTCTCCGCCTCCCGGATGAACGGGATCTTCTCGCTGTCCTTCAGCATTTTCCACCGCTTGCCCAGGCGCTTGGAGATCTCCGCGTTGTGCATGTCCGGGGACTGCTCCATGATTTTTCTCCTCTCGATCTTGGACCACACCATGAACGCGTTCATCGGTCTCTTTATGTGCCCCGACGCCGTTTTGCACCAGTCCGGATCGCTCTCGTCTAAAGCCCCCGGGCTGCAAGCCATGAACTCGCCCTCT
>VZRI01009310.1:0-19006 GCA_013397515.1 Upupa epops | reverse complement strand
CCCCCCTTCCCCAGCATGGGCACGCTGGGCAGGGGCTAGGATATTCCCATATCTGGCCTTGATTTATTTGTTTGATGAAAAATAGTGAAAGGAACGATCCTCAAGCATCCCCGGAGATTCCATTAACTCTGCAATAGGAGCGGGCGGTAAGGCGGTGATTATTTTGAAGAGAACTAGAGCAAGGGGAAGTTCAAACTCCCGTCCAAAGGGGCTGTCACGAGCGGAGGTTTGGAAGCGCAGGCCATATTTCAAGTGTATCACAGCACCGTCACAGGCCCGGGGGCTAATGACACTGGCAAGTTAGTTGGAGCCACATTAGTATAATTCTCTTGGAAAGCACTGCGGAGCATATGGAGTGAATGAGTGGCCTCCGTGTGCATAATAAGTTCTGTACAGGGATAAGGTGAAGGAGCAAGAGCTCTCTTGTGTGTAAGAGGCACTAAATAAGGGGAAGGAAATGATTTAAGTACTTGATGGGCTCACTTTGTGTGGAGGCACCCATTCAAGGGACTATGCTTGAAGCAGCAACATGCGTAAGTTCACTCGCTTCTATGATTCATCTTCTTTTCACAATGCAAACACTACTGCAGAGCGTCTGCAGAGCGCGTGCTGGTGACACGGCTGGTCTCAGGCAAGCCCACACTGCCTTTTCACCTCTGCTATTTATGACTACATTTGGTGTTAAGAGTTGTTTTCGCATCAGTGGGTGTTCTGTGCAGGGGATCACCTCAGTGAAGGAGAGCAAGAGAGGACAAAAGACCCCCTTGAAGATGCTCCCCAACAGAAAACCTCAATCCCTGGGAGACTGACAAACACAGCCTGACCCCCTCCCTGCTGCCACTAGAGCAGGGCAGGAGGCATCACAGCTACATGGTTCTTCACAACACCTCCAGGCAGGGGGACTCCACCACCTCCCTGGGAAGGCCCTGCCAGTGCCCAACCACTCTGGCTGCAGAGAATCTCTGCCTCAGATCCAGTCTGACCCTCCCCTGCCTCAACTGCAGACCATTTCACTGTCTCTCTTCTCATTATCTTCAGAAACCCCATTTTAGAGAAGCAGAAAGACCCCTCTTTATTGTGAGCTGTGAACATGATGCTGGGCTATGCTATAACACACTGTTCCACACCCAGTCCTTAAGGACAGGCAGTTTCTTAACTTTCCAGACCCACGCTTTAACTCTGCTATTCCCCTTGAGTGAGGCGCTGCCGTGACCATCCAAAACCCAGCTAGGGAGTGATCCATGCGATCACTTTTCTCTAAGACAGAAGATGGAAGCAGTTTAAGGAAGTAAACTTCTCCACCAGTAATGAAATATGAATTTACATCTTCTCAGGTCCTGTGGTCTCACTGATCTACCACCAAGCGTCTTCAATGCACCTAGAGAAAGGAGCTCTGCTTCCTAGCAGCAACAAGGGCAGCTGTAAGGAGCAGTGTGGGAAGGGGGCCACAGCCGCTCTGTGCTGCTGTTCCACCCAGTTCACTCCAGCTGAGCTTGGCTGCGCTAGGCTGGGCTGATGTGGACTTTGGGAAAGGAGGCTGCATTCACGACCTCTACCCACCTGCTGTTCGCCCACTGCATTGCAAAAGGAACTCGGGGAACGATATTAATAGGCTATCTGGGAGTGCGGGTCAGCAGGAGAAGGTACGTGCTGCTCAAATTAGCGTGCTATCTTTGCAGCAGTGCTGCAAGTTCCAGTCTTGGAATTTCCACTCTTGAAAGGAAATGCGGTCGGTGTGATCCTGGCAAATCAGGAGCGTGGACAACCAAAGACACTGGAAACTGGGATCCATTCTGTGCTTCTTTTAGAGGATGCGCTGTAAAAGCCTGACTGACCTCAGTCGACTAGATAGAGCAATGCAAGACATCCTAAAGAGTGAGGATACAGTCCTCGTGCAGTGATGAGTAAGTCTGAGACCATGCCTAGCAGAGCAATTGTTTTTATCACATGTGGCAGCAACACCCTGTGTACAGTTGAAAGAGTGAAAATAGATGCAGATAATGGGAATCCCTCATGGAAGTCATTTCAAACTTCCCAAGATTCCCACAAAACCAGGAGTGTTCTAATCCTACTCTGCTTTACTGCCCGAGAATCAATACTAGAACCTCAGTTAACGTGTGGATTTAGAATTAGCTAGAGGGGCGCAGGGTATAGTCTTCCTGCTGGGGCAAACCAGCAGCCAAGCACCTAAAGGGGCTTCCAGAGCTGGGCGATTGACAGCATGGGGGAAACACCTCACGCTCAGGGATTTACCTCTGCGTGCAGCTACAGGTCTGGAAATGACGCGTCACTGCCACTCTGTATTCCTGCTCCACACCCAGCTCAGGGAGGAGGGGTGGTTCTAGCCACACAAGTAAGCTCTTTAGCTCTGGTGGAAAACTGCCACCTTTGGGTGATGTACAGAGCACGGATGACCCGGGACAATCTCTGCCCACGTGTAAAGTGTAGCTGGAGAAGAGGACAGAACGGCACACGGCGGTCACTGTGGAAAGGCTGAGCTTTTTCCCTTGTCCAAAGAGAAGTCAGTTTGACAGCGCTCATCATCTGAGCATCTCAAAGCTTGCCCATTTCCCGGCACAGAAAGGTAATTCCTGCGTGGGGTGGTAAACCAAGATCCCGACACTCTGACGAACTCTGTTCTTTCAGGCTTTTCTGCTTTTACAGCTTGGCTTTTCTAAATATAAACTGAGGGAAAATCGAGCCCAAATGTCCTCCCACTGAGGGGTATGCGTGAGCTTATCTGAGACCAGACCACGCTGCTATTCTTTTTATAAGAAATAGCTGGGGCCACACCTAAATACCACCAACCAGCACTTGTGGCACGGGAGTGATTCATTTCCCAGACGGCGCTCAGTTGTGAATGGCAGAGGATGCTGTGTGGGTTGTTCTCTCCTCTTCCTTATGCCCCACCCCCGGCGTTGGTCTTGACACCACTTCCTAGGATGGCACGTCTGCTTTGGGAAATGACGATTCCAGTGGGGGCGGATGGAAAGAGATCTGCCAGGGGGTGCAAATCCCACACTGCTGCCACAGATGCACCCTTCTGCTCCGTCTCCTCCAGATCCCAAAAAAAGTCTCCAAGGAATGCCTGGGGCTTGCCTTTTGGTGTCAAGACAATTTCTTACACCGTGCATTTTTCTTTCTATATTAGGGAAACAGACAGTATAAATACAGCTAATGAATTCAAAGTGACCTCATCACTTATTCATAGAGGAGCAGTTATGAAATCCTTACAGGATGTGGTGAAGTATTTGGGGATTTATCCCTCTGATCCTATTATTGGCTTCAGAATTCCCTTTAAAATGCTGCTTCCACGTAAAGGCGGTTCTTCGTCGCGGATCTTCACAGCACAGGCAGAGCGCATCCCTTTTGAGTGCAGATAACCAAAGATGTGTAAACAAGACCCCAAAGCAGAGCAGAGCATAACGGTTACTGCTGTACATGGGAGACTTGGCTGCGCGAGATCCATGAGAAATAGAAACACCAGGGGAGCACAAACTTCCTATCAAAAATAGCCCCAGTAATGATGACATATCATGTCTGCCTCAGCAAGTAACGGGCTTTTCTCAGACAATGAGAGTGCCTGTCTCTAGCTGGGTAAACTAATTATCCAGTTTCTGGTTCCCTGCATATCTGTCCTTATTAAAAGGAAGTGCAGAAGTTCAGCTGTAGCCTGCTTCAGGAGGGGTGTGGGGAGAAATTGCTGATGCAAGGAAGACAAGGAAGATTTCAGAGACAGAGTATTATGATAAGGTATTAACTCGAGAAGTCGCTTCCTTAAGAAATAGTTTGCTTATATAAATAATAACAGGAGAAAAACCCCACATGCCTGTTTAAGGTCTCCACTCCTTACAGGCAGTAGAGATGTCCAAGGGCATCTTTCACTGGACTTCTGAATAACCTGCAAAATACTAGTGGATTCAGCATTTGCTACGTGAAAATCGTTGGCTGATGCAACTGCTTCGTCTTCCCTGAATTCAGCAGGTCTAGGCTGCTTCCCATTACCCAACACAGAACTCAGCAGAAATCTCAGCTAAGTCACAGTTTCTGTTTATCAGAGTAAGACGCAGACGGCAAGGATGGAAGCACGTCTGTCTGTTAATCCCGAGCCCTGTCGCACGTCTCTGGTACTCAGCATCTGCGAAAAGGCAGAGGTCTCTGCAAGATGGGAATTGCCTATGGTTTATATCAGAAAAGAAATAAATTAAAAGATGAAAATAATGAAAACCGTCCTTCTGTTGGGAAGGATGGACTGAGGGTTCCACGGCTGGGAAGGCAGAACTGAGGTGTGGCCAAGTGGGAGGTGTCCCTGCCCGTGGCAGGTGGATAGGAAGCAGATGACCTCTGAGGTCCCCTCCAACCAAACCCGTCCTATGACGAACAGAACACACTGATGGAGTAAAACCTTCGTAACAGCAAATGTTCTCACAATTACAAGCAATGTAGTTACCACCATTTGGCAACACGCTGCTTGTCAGATATCCACAGTACATGAGATGGTGTGAGCTCCTTGCCTCGTGCCTGTTGCACTTGTGAAATAAAATCTATTAGCAGAAACATCCTCTTTGGTTTCACTTTGGTTCTGCAAGAGCGAGAACCATGCAGATGAGTTATTATAGTAGCTGAGATGACAAGTGGCAACTTGTTAAGTTCTGACAACTGGATCACTGAAAATATCTCCAACGCTTCCCAGATATGTCGCTAACAAATCCCTTTATGCTGCAGAGTAGTACTTACATAGCTGAATTCTTTTAGCAGGCATTTCACCTCCTAAAATTGTAATCTTCTTCCAAAATGAAATAAAAAAGGAGTTTGACCTGTTGAGGGAAGAAGGCATCGCTTCTCTTTCCCACACAAAACACAGGTTCTCAGAATGGCTACGAGAACAGATTTTGAAAACACGGGGACATGTCAATCTGCCTCAGAACTGCCCCTTCTCCCCTGAATATCTGGTGGGACATGAATATCTGGAACAAAGTTCCTTGCCCTGGCTGAAACCCAGCAGCAGAGCTACACGTTAGAGTACATTCGATTCTTCTCATGTTAGACAGCTACAGGCACTGATCTAAAGAATCTCATACTCCGCTGGGACATCTTAATTGAAAGAGTGGCAGAAGTAAAGCAGCACAAGAATGTCAGCCAGCTAGTAAGACTTCGCCCTGCTATCGAAACTGCCTGCCAGAGAGCAGGATATTCCAGAACTGCATAGCACAGTCTGGTGTGCAAGTGTTTGTTGGAGCGCTGAGCCCCTCAGGAAACCCTGGGTCCTCATCTCTGGCACGGTCAGCTTAGAATCACAGAATCATTAGGGATCACTGCAAAATTTATCTCCAAGGTTTGCCTCCTAAATTCCTGTGTGAACACATGGTGACAGTCGGGTGTGGAAGAGCATAAGGAACCTTTAAACAGCCAGGGAACAACTGGCTCTGCTCTGCTTGAGAACAGATGCATATTTGGAGAGCAGATGGGTGGCTGTAACTTGTATCTGACTTACAAGAATGGTAGAACAGACTCAGGTGTTGCCATAGTCAACCAGAAGCTAAACACAGAGAAGCATTAAGATGTCTGTGTTTGTACAGAGCTATTAATCCTGTGTACTGTCCATGAGCAGAAGACAGCAGTGCCTGCCCACAAAATATGTAGGGCAAGCAATCCTAGGATGTAGTATTTGAACTCTGTATTCGAAGAGGCTACTGAAAGCAGGGGTACAGAAATGTTGGCCATGAGCACCCTGTAGAATGCACAGTTAAAGCTTTAGTCGTTTTGTGGCAAAAGAGGTTGTCCCCAAGAAGGCAACGCTGCAGTCTCCCAGGTGACACCTCTGAGATGCCAGGTTTAGGCAGTGTGTTCAAAGCATCTCCAGAGTCTGGAAAACAGACCAGACTCTAGTCTCGGCACTCTAAATCGATATAAACCTCCTTATCTCAGACCAGACATGGGCTACGTCAAAACATGTAACGGCATAGAGGGAACACACACAACATATCTTGTCCAGATCATTAGGACAATGAAGAGGATGGGGGGGCTGAAGCATCTCCCTTCAGATGGAAAGCTGAGAGAGAGGGGACTGGTTAGCCTAGAAAGGAGAAAACGGAGACATCTTATTTATCTCTGTCAGTATCTGAAGGGTAAACACGAGGATGGGGCCAAACTGTTTTGAGCCCTGCGTCTGCTATCTGTGGAGCAAAGAGCTGGTACCTAGGACTTTCTTTAGTGAAAGAAGAAACCACTCAAAACTGATGGTATCTGACACTGCTCATGCTTGCCCTGTTCCTTTGGGTCAGGGGGATCTATAAGACCAGCATGAATGACACCTCACAAGTAACGCAGCGTTTCTGGGAGCACCAAGGCATCTTTCTTTGGGTAGAATGGCTTCATCATAACTCTTCAGGAGTTATGCCTGAAGCTTTCCCAGCGCCTCACAGTCATCGTTACGTTCAGCATGACTTCTAATTGTTTTTCATCACAGAGTGACATTCACCTCAAATTATGCCCCCCTTTCACCTGCTCTCACTTGCCTCAGCCTGTTGCACGGATATGCAGCACCTTTAAGAGTAAGGAGAGAAATCTTTGTTTGAAACTGATTAAGAACACTTTTGAAACCTCCTTTTCCCCTCTACAGCGATGCCATTGTTTTCCTTCCGTTATCACCGATGAAAGGACGTTAAAGTAAGGCTTTAAAAGATTGGCTTTGACAGTCTTGAAAACTTTGACACGGCACCTGGAGAAGGGCACTTTTCTTTGTTATGTTTTAAAAGATAGTGTTCCCTTCTGAGAAGCATAAGGACACTCTCTTCCTTTAAAAACAGCACCTGTTTGATCTCTCTAGCGTTGTCAGCCAGCAAGATGGTGATTTGACAAGTGGCTCATGAATGGGAATCTTTCAAAAGGAATTCCTGTTTTAAAGGTTATTCTTTAAAGGTTATGCTGAACCACAAGCACAAATGCACACACTCTGGCTCTCACAACGTCTATCAATATTAGAATAGGAGGCTCCTTTGCAATTTAAACTTTGCCAACCCAGCAGCCTGTAGTAGAGATCTGGTCTCAGCTCAACTTCTATTGAACCCTGGTTTCTGCACTGAAACGGATGCCTCAACTCCAATAGTGATTGCATTCCTATAACCTTTGGACTCTGTGTCCCTTCAGGTCAGCAATACACAGTGTATGACTGTAACAGAATGACAGAGTCAGCGCAGAGCAGAAGCGTTCCCTCTCCTTCTGTCACTGCTGCTCTGCTCAGTTGTGCCTCCAGACACCGTAGGCGTCACCAGTTCAGATGCAGCAGGATAAAAGCCTGAGCAAAATGATGGTTAGCTCCTCTGAAACACCATGCACATCTTTTAGTGTATATTTAATCACTACCAACTGTAAGGAAAATAAAACCCACCAATGCGTGAATGGAACGAAGCCCAAGCCAGGAGATGAAAGCCTATGTGCTAGAAAGCAGCTAGTACTTTTGTTAGAGTAGCCTTCTCTCCCTTGAAGCAACCTAATCTTCAGATATATGTTGCTAACTTCGGTCTGAGCTTCAGGAATCTTTACTGTCTGTAGAATCAAACATCTGGAGACGTTCCAGCCCCACCTGCCTGTGTTCCTGTGCCACTTGGTCTGGGTGATCCTGCTGTGGCAGGGGGGTTGGACTGGGTGATCTTTCGAGGTCCCTTCTGATCCCTAAGGATTCTATGATTCAGGCAACCAGAACTGCTAGCAAGCCTGCAAATGTAGGTGATGTTTGTATCATAGGAAGTCAAAGATTCATGCTTCATTCTTGATAATAATGATGATGTCATTATCCTGATTAATAGTAACGATTAAGGTGTCTGATCTCATAGCATTTGTTCAACAAGGTGCCTTAGGGATACTGCCTTCTGTTTGCTATGTACTGTAGCGATTAGAGACGGGCGAAACTGAAGTCCTGCTTTGTAGCAGTCTGGCTACAAACAAGTGCAAGTGATCAAACCACACAGAGCAAGACTCCTGCGATAAGAGGAAGAAAACCAGCTACTCAACACTGAGTAGCTAAGATTAAACAGACCCAGAATATGAAATAGAATCTAATGCACAAACCCTCAACTCACAACGGTGCCACCCAGAGTTAGGGCAGAGTTACAGGGAGCCACAGCGATCTGTCATTAAAAGAGGCTAAAAGGAGGGCTGGTTACTGCAAATTACTCAGAAAGCATTCTCCTCACCTATTCTTCCAGCCGCAGTTATTTGGGTGTGAGAACAGGTGCATTTCTAGCTGAGATTTCAGCTTGGGCAATGTGTAGCCCACAATCATCTTTCTCCCGAGATATTTTTCAGTTGCTCTAAAGGGGGCTTTCCCTGGCTGTCGGCACCCAGACCAGCACAGGGTTAGATCCGAGTTTAGAACTAGCAACTCTAGAGCCCCAGTGCGTGCAGGGACATATAGGGGGTCATATGCAACCTGTTTTCTAGTACACACCTTCTCTTTCCCCAGACCACAGCTCATCCCACAGACTGAAGCTCACAGAGTCCTTCTCATGCCTGCAGAATAGAACTTCACCCCTCAGCAGTGCAGCATTGCACACAGACCTGTTAAAAGGTGTTCAGCTGCATCCCTTTCACTACAGAGTCCCCGTAGAGACAGAGCAGCAGGGCAGATCATTAGCCACCATTTTCATCTAGATGACAAATGACACCACATTATACCGGTGAACCTCGAATACTTCTAATCGGGCACCCCAGGCCTGTTTCTTCCATCATATAGGGTCCCATTAAGCACATAAAACTAAGCCTGAACAAAGAAACACTGCCCGGTAGAATGAGCGACGCAAACCTCAGCAGCAGAGGAGAACATTTCCTATGTATGTGTTGCCAGATTTTCAGACCAGGGACTTTCTCGTGGAGATGGCATCCATTCAGATCCACCGTTTGGTTTTACAGTGCCACCTTCCCCTGAAGTGCAACCTTTTCCCATGTAAAGTACAATTCATAGAATCCTTAGGGATTGGAAGGGATCTCAAAAGATCATCCAGTCCAACCCCCCTGCCACAGCAGGATCCCCCAGACCCAGTGGCACAGGAACACAGCCAGGCAGGGCTGGAACGTCTGCAGAGAAGGAGACTCCACAGCCCCCCTGGGCAGCCTGGTCCAGTGCTCTGGGACCCTCCCTGGGAAGAAGGTCCTGCTGAGATTGAGAGGGAACCTCCTCTGTTCCAGCTGGCACCCAGTGCCCCTTGTCCTGTCACTAGGTGACCTTGAGGCTCTCCACATGGACATAGTCTAGCACCCTCCAGGACACTATGATCCTGGAATAAAGCTCGACTGTACCAGGGCACCAGATTTTGGGTCAAACACAGAAAACTCTGTCTGGCTGATCTTTACACAGCCCTCAAAAAACAGACTCACAGCCTGAATAAAGACTCTACCTGTTTAGCAAGACCTTATTATGCTCCCAATACATTGTTGGCCCGGTCATAGTCGCTTGATAATGAACTGCATAAAACAAGGATTAATTCATTGTTAACCGCTTTATCTCTGCCTATGCAGACGTTGCAGAGCCATTTGCATTTCAAAGCAGGGATTTGCTCAAAATATTCAGATTGGCTTGAGAACACCTGCTTTTCAGATGCAGCACACACACCGTTTCTGAAAAGCAAGCTTCAGTGGATCATGCAATTCAGCAGATCAGAAACCAGAGGATGGGAAAGGCCGCAGTCAATAACATCCACTCAGAAGGTGCCCGTTCTAAGGCCTCTCCCCGTGTGAATGCAAAGCACACGCTGGGGTCTGAGGCTTTTGCCAGGCATTTCGGGTCCTTGAGCCGCCTCAGCAGAAGCATCACCAAGACGGGGAGAAGCGAGGGGTGTACTCAGTGCTCCTGTACATGGCTGGTCTCACGGTATGGAGCTGCACAAAGAGCAGCTGCAGGGGAAAGTGCGCTGCCTCCCAGCTCCTCGTCCAGCTCGCACATGAGGACAGCACATTAAAGGGATACAGAAGGGGAAGCAAAGAGTATTTCAAGCTGTGCTGGCTGAAATGTAAAAAAACCAGATGAAAACCTTTAAGCTTCCTACACGGTATGCATGGGAGACAGAGGGAGGTGTGCTGGCGGAGTGCAAGCGAGCTGCCTGAATTCTCAAGAGCGTGCGAGTAGCCATCCGGAAGCGTTTGGCAGGAAAACGCAGTCAAACAGTGGCCACTGCATTTTGCATCCTTTCTGAGGGGCTTATCCGATGACATTGATATCTACAATGGAAGCATCCTGTTTTGGGGTTCTGTATTAGAAATAGGCATTTTTTGATTGTGATTTATTCACCACTAGGGATCAGAAGGGTCCTCAAGAGACCATCCAGTCCAATACCCCTGCCACAGCAGGATCACCCAGACCCAGTGGAACAGGAACACAGCCAGGCGGGGCTGGAACGTCTGCAGAGAAGGAGACTCCACAGCCCCCCTAGGTAGCCTGTGCCAGTGCTCCGGGACCCTCCTTGGGAAGAAGGTCCTGCTGAGATTGAGAGGGAACCCCCTCTGTTCCAGCTGGCACCCAGTGCCCCTGGTCCTGTCCCCAGATGCCCTTGAGCAGAGCCTGGCTCCATCCTCCTGACACCCACCCCTCACAGATTTAGAGAATGAGGTCCCCCCTCAGCCTCCTCCAAGCTCAAGAGCCCCAGCTCCCTCAGCCTTTCCTCATCAGGGAGGTGATCTCAGGCAAGTGTTTTCAGCTCCCAGTTTGGCTGACTCCAAACGGAGATGCTCTTGCAATTGGCACAGCAGGTGCGGGACAGGCAGTAAGCAGTAGCTGGGAAGGAAGAGAGGGATGCTTAAGCAAAGCCAGCAGGAGAAATGTGAGAGAAAAGCAGACGCCTTAAGGACCAGAGGACGATGTGGCTCCCAGCCCACTGCAGGATTATCTCTTGGACAGTCACTTTCCACGCCTCAAAATCACAAGCCATGGGAACACCTCTGAATGCCGTTGTGCTCGGTATTCCCCTGTGGTGTTTGCCTAGAATGTGTTCTATGGGATGAGAGCACAGAAAGACAGACAGCATCCCACTCTGGAAACACTGGAAAGGCACAAAGCTCTTCGGGATGTTGGGTGATGCTGTCCCTGATCGTCTGGCAGAGGTTGTTTTGCTCAGAGGAAGCAAGGGAGTTAATTAAAGTCTACTAAAGAAACAATGAAGATTTACATCTCCTTTCTTTGCTATTCATGAGCAAATAGACTACAGATGGGTGAACCTGATCTCCACAGGAATTCACACAGGCATCTGACTGCTTTTCCTGCAGCCCTTTCTTAGGGAAGGTTTTCAAACTTCTTTCTGAGCCTGATACTCATCTGGACCATCTAAATATTTATTTCTATGGATGTCTGCCCCCTGACACACCAGCTAACGGACTGGGGGAATGACTGCATGTGTTTGTGCCCTGTGGACACAGGACAGCGTTGTCAGTTCAGTCACTTCAGAATGGCACTAGGTAATAAACAAGAACCAACTACGCAAGAAAGTCTTCTGTTATTTCACTTTTTTCTTACAGTGCAGACTCTAATTCTGGGCTGGCAGGGGTCTCGTGTGTGACCTGAACAGAATTTCCCTCAAGATATAAATCGTGCCATGAGGGCGTCAGAAAAGATCCCTACATGGAGTGAGACCCATTCCAACACGCTCGCTTTTCCTTAGTTTCAGGCTAGGTGACCAGCTAAACACTGAACATGTGTATTGATACCTGTATCCGTCTTCTGCCACTGCTGGCCCTGAGAAACTCCTTACTGATGCTGGTGGTGGTAGCTAGCCAGTCAGACACTGTTCAGGGAAATACTTCTGTGTGCAGAAAATGCTGATGCAGCAAGATGATGCTGCTGTGGCAGGGGGACTGGATGGATGATCTTTGGAGGTCCCTCCTGATCCCTAAGGGTTCTGTGGTTCTATGATTCTACGAATCTGGTGCTTTGGAAGTGCAGCCGTTGCTCTTCTCTCAGATGGCCTAACTGCAGACCCAGCTGACTGGGCTGCATCCCCAGTAACAAGATGGTATGGAAGAGTAAGGATTTGAAATGAAAGCCTGGATGAGTTGCACGTAGTGCCCACTGCTGCAATTTCCAGGGCAGGCAGTTAGGGGCAAAGGACAGCAGAGCCCTGGCTGGAGGTATGCACTCAGCCTGCTCCAGCCTCTGGTAGTCACAAGTGACAACATCCGTGACTAAGCCCGTGGACAGCTTCAAACCAGATGTGTAGTCTAGACTATATTTAGTCCAAACTAAAGCCCCTGGACCACGTGTGGTGCAGATGTAGAGGTCTCAGAAGCAAGGGCTTTGATCCACTGATCTGCTGAAATGCATACAAATACAGATAAAACCTTCAAGCACTAAACTTCACCCTGCATTGGAAACCTCCGGGTTTGGCGATTCTGATGGGTCACATTACATCTGTGTTTCACTGAGGAAGAGCAGGGGAGGATTCACATCTCGGAAAAAAATACACTGTGATTTTATAATCCATAGTGTCATGTTTTTCTTATGTGAGGTGAGTGAAAGGGTCCTTCTCTAGCGACAGTCCTATCCCATGAGATAAATCCGTTCCAGATGCTGTCTGATCTCAAGTACAAAACTTGTAGCTTCTTTTTCCAACATTTCAAAAGACTTAGATTGACAAAATGGATTTTGTTTGTTAACTTTGAGGAGTCACTGTGTTCATGCACTCTGCTGCTTAATACAGCAGCCCTGAAGACTGAAGGAACAAGTGGTGGGAGCACTGGAAACGAATGATGTGTGTGGCTTCCACAGGGTTAAGTGTGAATGGCAATAACAAGATCAGGCCTCTCAGTGCTGTGTACTGCAGAGCTGAGCTGAGCTTTCCACCTAGCAGCTGAATGACGCAAACCCCCTTTTGAAGTCAGGTGTTCTTCACAAATCTTTGCCGAGGGAGCTCTTCCGAGGGCCCTTCTGATCCCTAATGACTCTATGATCCTCTGTTTTTCTTGCCTTGGACAGAGTTGCCGTAACACGCTGCTCTGGTGCTTAGAGCAAAAACATTTGCAGGTGGCATTTCGTGTTGGGTAGGAGCCTTTGCTTGCGGTGCTGTGAAGGGGCAATGTGTTTTATCTCTGCTCCATGCTCTGCACTGCCACCAAGATGAATTGTGGAGGGAGTTTAGGAAGACACCTTTGGTCTGTTTGGAAGATCAATTTATTTCTCTGCGTAACTTCCAGTGCTAGAAGGGTCTCCAGTGTAGCTGAATTTGCATCCTGTAGTTGAAATGACATGCGTTGTGAAGGGTGTGAAGCCTTTTTTGCCACTTCATGGGTGACCAGAATTTCAGTAGGGCTTTTATGAGGAAACACAGGAAGAATGCTGAAGAGTATTTTCAACAGAAGGAAGGAGGGAAGCTAATGCGGTGCTGGGGTCCTTCACAGATGTTTGGATGTGGTGTTAGTGTTAGAGAACTTTACTTTCCGGAAGCCTGAGTCTGATGGGTGCAACTCTGTCGCAGCTAACATGCGATTTGGGGCATTCCAAGTGCAGGCAGGCCCCTCTAATAAATGGCTTATAAAGCAAAGATGCTCTGTCATCAGGTTTCTAAGGCCATCCTGTATTTGGGGACACTTCTTAAAAGTGTAAGTGATGAATTCCAAGGCACAGGAGAAGCACAGCCCTAGCAAAGCGCCAGCAAGAATCAATTTTTCTAGAGTGACACTCATTACACCAGGAGGGCTGGGAACAGTGCTGCTGCTGCTTCAGCCTGGTTCAGATCTGGCAAGGATGGGGTCATGTTCCTCCACTGTGCTGGCAGGACCCGATTGACTGTTTTGATAAACACAGCAAAAGCAATCTCTCTCTCAGTCTCTGTTTCTTACAATTCAGGTTTATTCCCACTAAATAAGGAGGAGATGACAACACCTTTCTGTGTTAATGAGTGGCTAAAACAAGCCGACTTTAAGATCTGAAACCTGGGGGATTTAAGACAGAAACTCATTCACAGAGAAGCTCCTGCAGTCTTCTCCACTTTCACATCTTCTAACAACAGTTAGTGTTCCTGTTCTCAATAGGTGCCAACACACAAAGCTCAGTTGTGAATAATTTAGTATTTTAGAGGGAACTTCATTCCCAATTCCAGACTCAGTTAATTCTGATCCCTGAAGAAAGCTCACAGCCACATTTCTTCAAGTACTTTGCAGAGGACTTGACTAGCAGATCTCATAATAAACGAAGGGCTTTTCCTTTGGCAGGTACCCACTGGCCACACCTCGACCATTGTTTCCCCTCATTTGTCACTCGGAGCGATGCTCTGCAGTAGCGCTGTGGCCAGCTGCTTGCTGGGTTGGCTGAATTTGTGACAAATAGTTAAGGCGAGTAGCTCTAAGGAACGCAACGCACTCGTCACATCCTTCCCAGGTTACAACTGTCACAGCTGCAGAAGTTGCTGCACAAAGTGATCGCGGAGCAAACCAGTCGGGCTTCCTCTTTCAAGCTGAATTAAAACACTAGCAGTGAAATGTATCTTACAATAAACAATGAGAATTACCTTGTGTAAGGGATTCTTAGCACTTACAACGCAGTGGGTTCCTTCCTGTCATGATTATTTAATATCACAGCTGGAAAATCCTACTCACAAAATAGAAATGCGTTTAGAGTAATACGGTGACTGGCTATCCAGATCTGAACAGCGGGTGTTCACTCCATCGATCAAAGAGAGAAGATTCTAGCTAGAAAACAGGGAGCAAATGTCACTAATGACCTTTTCAGCCTGAATCGACTGTATCGGTGATGCAAGAGACTGGAAAAGTTAGACTGAATGAATTTGGAGTCCAGGGTCGCAGAGCTACAAAGCAGTCTGTACCAGTGAAGATTCATCCTGGATTAAACTAAAGTTCTGTATTTCCCAGGGTTGCTCCAGTTCTGAGCTTCTTCAGCCTCACGACAGAGTGTGCTTGCTTCACAGAATCAGAGAAATCAGATGGGGAAAAGACCTTGGTGATCCCTTCTTTCAACCTCATGACAGTGCAGAGTTGTCCCCATAGAATATTTATTGGTGCATGGGCCAGTCTGGTTTTAAATGGTAAACTGATGGAGCCGTTCCAGTTCCTTTAGGCTGTTATTACATAGCCTAATAGTTTCTGCTTTCTGGGAGTTTTAGTCAATATTCAGTATGAATTGTCTTTTATTCAGATTGACAGCAGGGTGACTCTGAGCCAGCAATATGCTCTGGTGCCCAAGAGGGCAAACAGCATCCTGCGATGGAGCAGGAGGGGGGTGGTTAGCAGATGGAGAGAGGTTCTTCTCCCCCTCTACTCTGCACTAGTGAGACCACATCTGCAGTATCGTGTTCACAGCAGGATCACCCAGACCATGTGGCACAGGAACACAGCCAGGCGGGTATCGAACGTCTGCAGAGAAGGAGACTCCACAACCCCCCTGGGCAGCCTGGTCCAGTGCTCCGGGACCCTCCCTGGGAAGAAGGTCCTGCTGAGATTGAGAGGGAACCTCCTCTGTTCCAGCTGGCACCCAGTGCCCCTTGTCCTGTCACCAGATGCCCCTGAGCAGAGCCTGGCTCCATCCTCCTGACATCCACCCCTCACAGATTTAGAGACAGGAATGAGGTCCCCCCTCAGCCTCCTCTTCTCCAAGCTCAAGTTTTAATGTTTTTGCTGCTTATTTATTATTCTCAGGATTTCTTTATAACATTTGTTCCACTTTCAGGTGAGCTGGAAAGATTTTGACTGGTCATTTGCAGGCCGGGTTGGGGGGGAGGAGATGAGAAGATACACACCAATGCCTTGAAAACAGGAAGGAAGATATGTTTTCTCTCAAAGCCAGAATTTGATGGGACAACTGCATTGTTTCCTCTTAACCTAACCAAGACATTGTAGTGGAGCTGCTCTGTTTAAAAGCCCATCATTTATATCTGCTAATTTTAGCTGCATAAAGTGAAAAGGCTTGGAAGAGTGACTGGTGGGATACATACTTTTTTTTTTTGCTTCTGTATTTATTACCTCATTATATTGGCAGTTTATTTAATGTGTTTAGCTTTCTAAAGCTCCCTGAAGAACTTCAGTGGAGCCTCACAACAGATTTCAGTTCTCAGTGCACTGCACACCAGAATTCTGGACCGAGGACTGCTGCTGCTTCACTTTCCCTGCAAATCACAGGGAGACAAGTGGCTCACAGCGGTAAGAAGCCTATGTTGTGCATCCAACAGCAGAAGCGCACCTTCGCAGCTCAAGCAGAGATTGCAGAAGTGCCAGCACTGAAACCCCGTTTGAATTTGACTGGAGTAGTCTGCTCTGTCCTTTGAGGAATTTGGTAATGTGCTCACGAGGAGGGTTTAGCAGAGGAGTCATCAGACACAAAGCAAGATAAATCATTGTAGGGAGGGGTGGAAGTCACTTGCTGGGTTCTGTAAGCCCTTACTAATACAATATCCTTCTGGAATACGAACGCCCTGAGAGGTTATCTGAACCATAAAAGTTTGTAGTCCTCACGTTCAAAGGAGTGAAACAGCCTCAACACAAACTGACACTGCCCAGATGCTGTAACCATCTATCTGCAGAGGCTGCAGGAAGCTTGAGCTACAGGAAGCTTCACCTAAGGCTGCGCAGCATAATCTTCCTTATGGTGCCCATCCACATGTGGTGCTTGGACAGGCTTGGTGTTTTACACCCAACGCACCTTGAAGCACCCCCGGTGTACCACAGCGCTGTGCTCAGAGGCAAAGTCCTGCAGGAACCTGACACGGCATCTCTGCCATCCCTGCTGAAATTCCCAGGCCAGAGAGCACACGCGGGACAAACGACTCCTGATCCTTCAGGAGAGGGGGTTTCAACGCAGGCTGCTACTCCTGACAAAGCCAAGGGGGGAGAGAGCATAAGAAAGTAGTGAATCCCTTCAGTAGCAGATTCAGCTGGTTCAAAACGAGCTGCAAACTCCTCAAACTCCGCAAACATCCGAGTGTTTGTTTAGTCTTTTTGTTTGGTTTCTTGGTTAAATCCAAGAGGAAAGCACAGGCTAGTGTATGCTATGGAAAGCCAGCTCCGTCACCTAATAGCCACCAGCCCGGACTGGAAGCGGAGAAGGGAAGAATATCGTTGTGGCTTCTAAATCTATCAGTAGGGAAGCTCTCCAGCTAGACGAGATAAAACCAGAGACAAAAGGGGACTTGAGTTGCACTAGCAGCAGTTTAATAGCTGCAATTATCAGCTGGGCTACCAGTTGGAGTTCCCACCCATCGGAGCCCGAGGTAAAAGATGTCGGGGGGATAGAGTGAAAGGCTTGCCTGAAAATGCAAACCCACAGAGCATTCACTTGCTAAAAGACTTGGATGAGCTACTCATTCTGGTCTTTGTGCTCTTTTATATACAGCCATCTAGTCGTCTTGGAGACAGGCACGTGGGAAAGCAAAGCCACTCAATATTCCCATCCCTGACTATAATCCCCTATTCTGGATCAGCTAAAGTAATAGTCTAAGTCCAAACTGTATAAAATATTAACCTGACAAACTGCTCTCCTGAAGTCAGTGGCACACGGATAGAAGATGTGTGTAACAAGAGGTTTAGTAAAAAGCTCCGCTTCAGCTCCAGCAGGAATGGCAGAATAAAAAATCAGGACTTGTAAAACCGAGAAAGAACTCTTAGTGCTGAAGGGCAGTTTCTCGCGAAAATCTGAGAGGAGTAAAGAGCAAATGGAGTAGATTAAGATTGCTATAATTGTGGTGACAGTGCTTGAGCACCCTGCTGTACATAGTTCCGGATGCAAATATGGTCCCTAATTTTCCCATCTTTGAAGAGAATCATTAATCAGCGCTCAACATCATGGCACAGGTATCTGTTGTACCTATGCACACCGACGCTGTCATGCTGTCTCTGTGATAATGCACTTCTGTTCAATTCTGAGACGGGTCCTGTGTGCTTCCCATCCTTAAGGGATTGCATTTCACCTCCCTAGAGCTAACAAACGTGTGAACACCTGGGTAACTGAGGTAGAGTTGAGAGAGATGCTTTTTCCTTAGCTAGTACTTCCCTAGAGCTTTACCCTCAGACGTTTTTCTCACTGACATCCTCCTTCCACAGAAGTCGGGAGCACCACTCCAGCCTTTGAGGTAGCGTTCAACCCGCTGTCCACAGTCTGAAACCTGTTAGAATTCTCTCTGAAGACGGTAATTAGGCTATGCATCGGCCAGGGTATTTCGCCATCATCTGCCATCAGAAACAAATGCATTACTGCGGAGAGCTTGCGCTGGCTGTCAAAATTACGCGGAAAGGGAAGAAGGGGAGCGTCGGCTAGGCTGCTGACTTCGTCAGCTGTGCCCAGTTTATTCACTCCTCACAGGGCCTTGAACTTGGTGCTCTTCTCTGATGTGTCATGGTGCAACAGGCTGTTTAGCCCGGTTTAAGGCTACTAACACTAGTGGAGCTGCTACTTGCTTTTTCAGTTTCTTTAGTTCTTGTGCAGGGATGATGTAAGCGACCTTAATCTTATGAAAGAGGAATAAAATCCTGCCTGCAGCAAGGCCTGCCAGATTCACATGATATCAGCCAGCTCCTGCAAGGACTGCGGTTTCAAACAACGCCTGTCTGCTAATGAAAAGTAGGCATGAGCAGAGCTGGAGAGGCGTCCAAGCTTGTGGTTAGGTTGATGCCAGATGTGGAGGCAGAGGCAAGGAAAGTTGAGGAAATGTCAGAAAAATGGGTACATGAGGCCTCAGGTTGTTGGGTTCCTGGCCAGCTGGGAGACACCTGGGAAGCAGCTATTGCAATCTGTTTGAAGTAAGGGTCCCTTAAAAGGGGTTGGTCAGAAAGGCTGGAGAGCAGAGGAAGCTCTCCAGCGCCTCCTGCCTCCCTCAGCCTGTGAGGGGCAACTTCTCCCCATGGCACCCAGATGGGGTGATTTCCCCATGCAGGGAGCTGGAAGAGGTGGTGCTGCAGTCCTGCAGGCTCCCTTCTCTAGGGCAGGGCAGAGCAGAGCAGAAGGGGTGGGAATACAGCTTTTGCAGAGAGAGTTGCAGTGACAACAAGAGCCGGCTGGATTTTATGAGCTGGAGATTTT